>JAOXYJ010139245.1:0-10960 GCA_028566555.1 Lithophaga nigra
CTGTTTTATAAATGGTCATCAACCTTACAAAAATACATACCTTTGTACAACCCTATAAATAAATAACAACATAAAAATGTGATTTTTCGTCGGATCATAAAGAACCACCAAATATAGTAATCTTGTAACTAGTAAAATATCTTACGTTCCACCAGTTTAGACAGATTACTAAGAAGGACAATCTTAGAGGTTACTCGAGGAAGAAGAAGGATAAGGTAGTTGCTTTTATTGGGGAACACCAGCATTAACATTGAGAGGAAACTGAATTATACAATGTGTAAGTCTGTCTGTAACAACAAGGTACAGAAGAAAGATGATTTGAAAAGGAAATCAAAGACAAGGTTCAAAAAGATCTAGAAACCTAGAGCCACCTTAAGAAACAATATCGAGATTGACTATAATCAAAATGCATTGAATGGCATATTTGAGGATTACACCATTTCAGGGCTGTATGCGATGGATGTTCAGACATTCTTCAAAATCACATGACCCATTGCGAAGGAAAAGACCAGGGAAGCTAAGGGAGCAATCAAAGTAAAACCAGAGCTGCTGGTAGCCTCTAAAAGCTGATTAAGCTACAGCGAAGGGATTAGAAGTCGAACCCCATTTCCATTTGGGTAACTTTCTTACGATAGAAGACACCAACATCAAAGAAGAAATAAAAAGTTTGAAAGCAAATCTGAAAGAAAACATAGCCAAGCACCAGAGAAACGGCAGTGGATGAACTTTGAAATGAAGATCCAAATTATTAGGTACAGAACTTTGAGAAGCCCTTCTTATATACCCCTTCCCTTCGTAAGAGGGCCATTATCAACGTGCAGAACAAAGACAAACGGTGCTTCAAATGGTCTATGTACCACACCGACGTGAATCCTTAAAATACTGCCAGTTTTCCAGTATAAGAAGTAAGCTAATGACATGAACTTTGAGAGTATCAACTTCCCGTTGACTTTGAAAGATAAAGACAAATTTGAGAAGTTGAACCGTACTTTTGCCATTAACGTATATCGGTATGATGAATGGTGAATTACCCACAGTTAAAAAGCAGATCTTCACACAGGTCTCCTCCTGTATGAGAAACATGGAAATTATCATTGTGATTGGATTAGGAACATATATCGTTTCTTAGCGCAATATTCTGATCTCTGTGTAAAGGTCTTTGCTTGCCATAGATATTTAAACGTATTTCCCACATTGCAGAGTCTTCTAACACACAGAATATTGTAAGAATAAAGAAGCTGTTAGAACTAAATATCAGATCCCCACACGTTCATCCGCGTCGAGAAATGGTTTCCCTATACCATTTTTGCAGATTTCGAGATACAGCCAAGTTGGATACTTGTCAACCCAAAAGATCGGAGGGCCATCTTTTCAAAAATCTGGAGGAAGTCCATATGAAGAAAACCAACATCGTATTGGACAAACCCATCTACCTCGGATCTGTCATCATAGACTTGGCTAAGCTTCATATGTACATATTCCATTACAAATTCGTTAAGTCCATGTATGGAGATAAACTCCGGTTTAACTATACAAATAGTGTTGTGTATGATATCGAAACAGAAGAGTTCTACAAGGGCATGTTTCCTTATGCAAAAGACTTTTTTAACACTTGTAATTATCCATAATACTATCCCTCTTGCATTTCTCGCTGGTTTGAAAAAGAAAGTGATAAGTATATTTAAGGATGAACATGCTAGAAAACCCATTACAAATTTAATTTGTAAGTCTTCGTGCAAAGATGTACGCTTACAAAGATAAAGTCATGGAGAAAGAGGTGATGAACTACAAGACCCGTTTAGACAACAAACAACAAGTCTGCAGTCGATGAAAGTCATATGTAGCAGACTCCACGCCTTATATACATAGTGCTCTTTGTGCTAATGACACTAAGAAGATGATTCCACAAGACGAAATTAGCACACACTAGCAAATGAATGTTACAGATTAAGGACAACATCGCAGCATAACTGAAAAATGATGCTAGCAAACTTTTACAGATAATAAAAGACTGAAAGATGAAGAAATGCTTAAGAGAGCTCGGACGAACATAAAAGAGATATTGCTAACGACAGCTCAGACGAACAGAAAAGAAGCTTGCCTTCCGAGATCAAATTATCTGATAGAGCTAACGAAAATTTACAATGCTCAGCTGAAATGAGCTAAGGTAAAATGAGCTTAGACAAAATGATTATCGAATTATTTGAGACTGACGGTATAGAATTTTTGAGAGAGATTTAAACAAGTACTAGTAATCAATCTGTGCAAACATTCATCTGTAGAATTTCCACAGAAGTTATAATTAAAAAAAGAATTTATGTTAAACTTTGTGCAAAAATGTTTGACTATGTACTGAAATGTTACATTCAAATTGAAAATTAAAGCTTTTTTCTCGGTTGAGAAAGCATTTTAAAATTATTACTTTAGATATATTGCGCAACATTTTGCGAGATTAGTATCTTGGAGAACAATAATGAATTTCTTATTGATATTTAGGATTTCCGTGCGAATATAAATGTCCTGTACGAGATTCTAGGTTTCTCGCCAAGGAACCTAGTATCTCCCATCGAGATATAAATCTTGGTCAGAAAGTACGAAAGTGAATCTTATATCGCAATCGGTACCAAGGAATCTCATGCAAGAAGTCTGCTTTAATGTCGAAAAATGTTGGTTTCTCCCTTTTTCATATAGATCGTCTTTACATATTTTCAACATTTTGAACTTTTTTATGGAACACTACTTTATTAATTTGAATGCAAATACTTAGGAATATATGTGTTTTAACAGATATATCATGTACAGGAAAATGGCAGGTGATACAGGCTTTGGAAACCTTAGGACTTTCTTTCCTACTGACCGGTGTCGTGTGTGTTACCTTAAAAGAACTTGTTCTGAAGGAGAAACAGAACCTTTTCCTAGCTGGCATAGGGTTTTGTTTCTGCGGATGTAAGTACTATTAAGTTGATTTCAAAGGGCAAACTAGAAGTAATGTGGGTTAGGTTGGGCTGTTTGGTTTTATTGTCAAATCAAAATTAAATTCAGCAATATTCAGTATTCGGCTATATGGTCACAGTATTAGGCTGGTGGTCATAAGTAGGTAAAAATGGTAAACCAAAAAGTTACATCAAAAATGTAATATACCACTTGAAATAGACGTAAATCACACAAACAAACAAAAAAGAGAAAATCTGAGATGGTAGGAATCTTTAACTGTATATGTGACTATGAGCGACTCAAATTTTGAGGACTCAAACCACAAGCTTAATACTGTTGTTGTAGGTTCGAAACCAGCTCGGCCCGCTTCGTGTATTGAGGTTTCCCACCTATCCAAGGTCCCCGTTTCACCGGCGCAACAAGCGGCCTATAGTTTCTCGTTGGCCTCACTGGGGGAAACCGTTCTATCCTTCTTACATACGAGCAGTGGAAATGCAATATTATTTAACATGAAACAATACTGCAACACTGAAATCCAGCTTTGTACAATATATAGATGCGCTAGTATCTAAGATGTCCAAGGCCAAGGAGTCCAAAGTTAAACATGATATTCAATGGGAAAAGCTTAAAATTATTCAAAGACTAGAAACGCAGCAATGTTTGATGTGAAATATTTCTGTGCTGTTGCTATTTGGTTTAATTATACAATATATGGAGGCCCAAGTATCCATAAGGTCAAAGCCCGAGTAGTCCATAGTTTAATAATGGCTTCGATGAAAAAAAACTTTCATTTTCCCCCAATTGATTGATTGATTGTTGTTTGTTTAACGTCCAGCGGCAAATTTATATCATATTCAGGACGAGAAGAAATTAACAATATATCAGTTGGTAGGATCTGAAAAGTGGGGGTCGGATAATTTTGAATGCCACTGGAAAAAGTGGACAGGATGGGTAAGGACGGAAAATTTAGCCTTGTAACTGGTCACCTACGTACTATTCGTAATCGGCTTTTTACAAGCGTTCTTCACCAATTGAAGTACGATAATGCGTGACACTAAAAATAATTGCAATGTCTAGATAAAATATTATAATAAATGATACAACCTAAAGTCCTTGAGGTTTAAAGACCGATGTTAAGTGAATAAATGGGCTATTGGTCCTTTTTTCCACATTACGTATTGTTGCATTTAGATATCTACAAAAGTAATGAAGACCCTAGAAATTTTTTGTACATTAACGCGCATAAACGAAAATTATATTGTCAAGACATTAATGTGAAGATAACATTGTTGGTGGGGTTTATTTTCATGTTCAATGCTTTTTCAGCTGTATCGGGATTTCAAGAACATGGGACAGCCTTTTTGAAAACGACCGGCGAAACCAACGACTTAGGCAGATGCTCGAAAAAAAACCAAGAATATGGGCGTGAGTAAAGCACTTTATCCACTTAAGTACGTGCCTAGGCCAGGATTACATTACACTATATTCTAATATAGTTTTTTTATCTTTGCAGGTGCCTTTACTTTTGCTGGAGTTATTATGTTTGGAACATTCATGCACCTACATTTTTCATTTATATTTTGTGTCATCTCTGCAGTTGGAAGCATTATATCAGGAATGCTGCTACTGTTTGGAAAATGACATTCAGGTTACCTGTAAGATATGCTTTGGATCGGCCTCTGTTAAATGTGTATGTTATTTTATCAGAAATCTAAAGAATAAACTATACTTGAACATATTTTTGCTCAGTATTGACTCGGGTAGTTGTGACTTTGTATTGTCGCGCCTAAGGCAAATGTCGCGGAATGCAAACAATGTACACTTTCACACTTTTCCACTGCAGGAAATTTGTAATGTCATTTTTAAAAGAGGCATAGAGTACAGTACTTTGAAAGTATGTATTTCTAACTATGATATGAGTATGATAAAAAAACAACGCTGCATACAGCCTTTAAGTTTCAGCGCTTAGATACTTTTTCTAAGAATCGAATTGATAAATACAAACATCAGCAGTCAACTCGATAGAAGATGTAGACGACATCAGACATGCGATAATCCAATCTACACTCGTTATTGCTGACAAAGTTATTCCAAGCAGAATTTATTCGTATGAAGCAGAGTTCATACAGGGGCTTCTCAAGAGAAATTACAAGAAACTAGCCCAATCCTTTAATTTCACGTTGCACTATATAGATAATGTCCTCTCACTGAATAACTCAAAGTTTGGAGACTATGTCGATCGCATCTATCCCATTGAACTAGAAATAAAGGATACAACAGATACAGCTAGGTCTGCTTTATACCTTGATCTACACCTAGAAATTGACAATGAGGGCCGGTTGAGAACAAGACTTTACGGCAAAAGAGGTGATTTTGACTTTCCCATTGTGAACTTTACATTTATGTGTAACAACAATCCAGCAGCACCTGCATATGGAGATATAATATATATATCTCAGCTTATAAGATATTCCAGATCTTTTTTTCCCTATCATGATTTCCTTGATAGAGGGTTGCTGCTTACAAGAAAGCTACTGAACCAAGGGGGTCATGATGGTAAAGTTGAAGTCATCACTACGAAAATTTTACGGTCGCAATTACAACGTGTCGACCGTTACGGAATATCTGCGTCACAAATGACCACTGATATGTCCCGTTTGTCGTAATCACAGTCACGTCCTTCTTTCCTTATTCATGACATACCATCGAATGCGACTTATAACCGGATTTTAACAGAAGCAACACGACGGGTGCCACTAGTGGAACAGGAGATGTTTACCCTTCCGGAGCACCTGATCTCATCCCCGGTTTTTAGTGGGGTTCGTGTTGCTCTGTTATTAGTTTTCAGTGTTATGTTTTGTAGGCAGTGTTTGTCTTGTGTCTATGTTAGGCCAAACGTTGTATGTTCTTTTTGATTTACGGTTTCTGGCTGCCCCTTTAGTATTTTCGAACTTTACTCAGACACTTTAGTATATAAGGGAAAAAATGGTTGGAGAAGAACATTACTGAAATTATATCGCATCTGCGTAGAATGCTGTTGCATTTTTTGTGTTTTCCTGTTTTGATAGTTTACATTGCTTATTTTGGTTTGATGCCTGTTGAAACGAATATTCAAATACGTCATTTGTGTACTTTAAATTTACTCATTCAGATAACGTGTCGCCATTTCATTCACTTTTTCCAATTTTTATTTCTCAATCGTCGACACTTACAACGAGCATAAAATTTGTTCGCAATTTTCCATTAAACGGTTAGTTTAATATATGTAACGTTTGTTGATATTCAAACTAATCTTGTATTCATATGCACTTCCTTGTTGTTTTTTTTTTCTTGAATATCAAGAATTCTGTATTTTATATTCCACTGACACCATTAAAAATACCGAAATTAAAACTTCTTACAAATGCTAACACCTCCTACTGGAATTACATTCTTGTATAAGAATTATTTGTATTTGGTGGAAACATTTTGTCACCGACACTTTATGGCTGAAGTCTTAGATGGCTGGACTCTATGTCATTTATTTTAGCGATTTTTGAGCTAGATAAAATCAATAGGATAAAAACATTATTTTGTTATTGTCGGATGGTATAAGATAAATCTGCATCCAAAATATGGAGGGTATATCAAGCCTTCTTGTTTCATTAAACAGATTCTAAGACATCTTAAGAGGTGAGTTCCCTTGACATAGTTCAAAACCATATAAACCATTTATACTAAAAATCGTAAGTTCAGATTTACGAACTTGGACGTCTTCAAGGAAAGCATCTTTCTTATAGTTTGGTTGGAGGTTATTTAGCTCGAATGTATACATATAGTCTCGTCAATTATCTCCTCATTATTGAAAGTATATTCACAAATTCGAAATTTTCCAATATCTACTTTCTTTGAAATTCTTGATAGGCATTTGGTTAATAAACTTTGTACATCCACAGCGATCTCTCATGTCACCCACTAAATTTCTACATCCTGTAATTAAACGCGGCAGAAAATTAGATAAATTTATTTCATAGCAAATAAATGCAAAATGTGTTTAACATAAAAGGACTTAATGCAGTTTACCTCGACTGTCTTTTTTTTATATTTTCTTTATACGGTACTAGTTTTGTTATTGTACAGAAATGCCAAGACTAGTGAAAAAGGTTTCAAAACAAGCTTCTTTGTTAAGTAAATAGATAAGATAAATTTGTAAATATAAATTTAACCGACAAAAATATCATTAAGTCCTAAAATAAGTAAAATAAATGTATTGCAAAAAAAAAAAATATTGATTATGTAGTAAAATTTTCGAAGCCTTTTTACCAGAAATGTAACATATAAATTTCGTTTATGTTCTATAGACTATTATGTTTGTCAGTTCTATAACCTACGTACCATTTCAAAACCAGATATGTCGTTCTGAAATGGAAATGATCACAAACTCATTCGAGCCTTATAAACATTTTGAAGCTAAATTCACTTACTGTGTAGTAATAATAATAATGCTATAGTAATAACAATAAGTAACACTGCTATAGACAGCCTAACATTTCCTCATATGACTATCCCACTGACTGGCGATTCTGCCGCTGCAAAAATATCAGTATCCTCCATACAGAATTTGTAATTATAATATTCCAACGAATGTGCCATTACTAAGCTAGATTTTCTGTTGATTTGCTTTCTTCATTTGTTAATTCTAACAACAGAATAGACCAGCCTGGGTTCTTCCTTGGGCCTGTCAGGTTACATCTGTTTTACTATGTATAGAGAAATTTCTACAATTATTCAAATGATAAAGATTCATAACTTCATGCTGAAATCGTACTTGAATTTGTAACTCTTCAAGTATCCTGTACCACAATTGTCAATGGTAAACAAAGGGCAGTATATTAAACATGTACCCAAAACAAACCACTACTTCGAGTGAATAACTATTATAGCAGTACAATCAAACAAACATGTGTAACAATAATATTGTATTGAAAGCAATTACTACTAACAACTGAATACGAAAATAAAATGTAAAAGATGTGTACTAAAATTGAAAAAATAAAGAAATAACTATAGAGTCAATTACATGAATGCGATTTTATCACTTGAAAAATTTATATAACATGTGAAATCATTATTTTGCTGCTCTATAGAGTCAATTGAAATTATTATTATTATATAAAAAATGCATTATTTTTTATGTACAATAAACTAACACAGTATATTTATAAATGTGTACCAGTAATTTCCACTAATATCAAGGGATACTAGGTAGAATGATGTATATCTAGAAAATTGTTAACAGCATAGTACAATAAAATTGTTGGCTTTAAAAAAAATAATATAAAATAAAATAAAACAAACAAACAAACAAACAACAACAAAAAAACAACACAAAAACAAACAAAAAAAACCCAAACCCAACTGAGATTAAGGATAGCTTTTTGAAGTTATAAAAACATCGTTTTAGAATAATTGACATTTTTTACTCACAGTATCACAGTAAGGCAAATGAACGCTGTCATAACTTCAAATATGAATTCTAATAAGACGACTACATACAGGTGTTAAACGATGACCATCATTAGCGACGTGAAAAGTATTCATAGAACATTTTACGGTATATTTTTATTATATTTGTTTCAAACTTCAATTATTTATTATATTACTTCCTATCACTGGTATTTGAAAAATAACATGTTCAAAATGTAAGCGTGATAACGTCCCTCTTAGGTGGTAGTCCTTTTAGACCAGCAGGTTTGGTATTTGCTGACTTGTAGTGGAATAGAGAGAGAAATGAAAGTTTCGCACTGTTGACAAGAATAAGGTCTTTCGTAAACTTTATTCGAAAAGGGTTGATTTGCTACAAACCTAAAATATCGTCATATTGTGTTGTTAAAAGGGAACTTAGAAATTATTTTTATAATAAGCTCATGAATATCATATTTAATTCCAAGCTAAATGATGGATTTGACAGTGTACCTACAAAATACACGTCTTTCCAAGTAATAAAAAATCAAAATAAGGAAAACATATTTTAAGAACATTAATTTATTTTTCAATATTGACACTGTTAATGTATAACAATTGTTAAGGTATACACATATCTAATGTTGAAAAGATTACTTCACTGGACAGTAATCGACCCAATTGATTTTCTGATTAAACAGTAAAGATATATTCTGTCCCTGCATTTAGATTGTTTATATACATCATATAAACATTCTGCTGCTCAGCTGAATCTCCGAAAGACATATTTGTCATCAATCCTCTTTTCATGGTTTGAAATGTAATGTGAAATTTTCCCCTGGTACTACAGTTGAATCTGGATTCCAAGCTATCGCTGCTGTTGTAGATTCTGTACACATTACTGTCATTTTGTTAACCTTAGTTGGCAATGCTGAAATATGCAATGAACATTTTAATACATATCGGATTTGTCATTCCTTTTTATATTGTTAAGATTTCGTTAACAGGACATTTAACCTGAGGATCGATGTTTTATTTTTTCACAGTATTAATATACTTTTGCCATGGGAATATAATCATTATAAGATTGCATCGAGACAAATCTATGTTTTTCGTCCAATAAATCATTTGAATGAACCAAGTTTTAGCTTGTTTTATCATTCGTCCTTCTAAAAAATTCTTATATCTGTCTTAATATCACTTGGTCTGTCGTAAACATCCTTATCTGTGTCATAACTGTATTTGACCGATTCTGAACGTTTCTTACCCTTTTTATTCTAAACGGATTCTGAATATGTCTCGGTTTGTCTTGACATGGTGACAGAAGTAATTGTACATTCTGAATGTTGTCTGAATTAATAGTAACAATGTCTTGCCATTCTGAATGGTATCTGAATTAACAGTAACCGCGTCTCGACATTCTGAATGGTATCTGAATTAATAGTAATCACGTTTTGGCATTCCGAATGATTTCTGAATGGTATCTAAATTTGTTTTTAAGCCTAATGGACTCAAAATAGTGTCTTAATTTGTTTTGACGCTGTCTTGAGATTCTGAATGATGCGTAAAAGTAAAGGTTGTCGACAACGTAGCATAGCAAAAACAAATTAGTGTTAAGGTCTATATAATTTAACTATTATACAGACAAGAATGGCAATTATCAAGCATTCAAACAATATTAAAAATATTCCCACATAAAAAGATAAGAATACTATTGTTTTTGCTGTTTTAATATACTCTTACCAGTTTAAGTTTATATTATCTAAATTAATTTGCATATTATATGCAAGAAATCAATATCGTAACTAATCAAAGATTAAAGCTGTATAATAGGAGAGCATTCAAATATCTATATTAAACAGTCATTAAAAATCAAAATGCAGCGTTTTAATAAAAATCTGAATATTTATCAAAGGGTACCGTTATTTATAACATATTTATAAAAAGTAGAATTTATATTCAAAACTAAGTTTAATACAATAGTCATATTCCGCGATGCAAACTTATAAATCTTTTTCATCCTTTTATACCATCTCATAAAAAAACTTTAATGTAAAACTCGCGCGAGTTTCTTTTCGATCTGGTTAAAATTCTTGCAAGATGATTTCAAGACTATTACAGGTACTGTACTTTCAACCGTCGAATAACTATAGGGAAAATGGTAGCATGCATCAAAAATTGTGCAGAGGTACTTTATAAAACTATGGTTTCACTTTTCTGCTGCAAATCTACATACAACATGTATTTACTCGTATTTTCACCCGCGTTCCAATGATCTTGCATAAGCAGATCCATTAAAGACAATATTGCATGGAAAACAACAAACATTTGTAGTTTCTATGAAGCATGGTAGTCATTAATACTATGGTATGCAAGCATCTCTTTAAAAATTAAAAAAAAAACATCGTTCAATAGAACTGCTATATCCTACAAATGGTTGTACAGAAGGCCTTAACATAATCCTTAATTTTAACTTTGATCATTACTTACACAATAAATGCTATCCTCTTTGATTTAGGAGAAAACAAAAACAATAATGAAGAGAAAGGCTTCATATTACGGAAGCCGGAGCAGCAAGTTATAA
>JAOXYJ010139355.1:0-10959 GCA_028566555.1 Lithophaga nigra
ACGGGCTCAATTTGTTCGCATTGAAATGGCGATTATCTGCTGAAACACCCGGCCACCGAACTGTACAAATATTTTGTCGATTAAAAAATCTAATATTTTTATGGTATTGTCTTCAGTGTATTTGTTGCTAGATAACTAGTCCTTAGATCTTGAAGTGTTGTGACTAGCTAGTCTTTAGATGTTTAAATCTTTCGACTTGTCGGAAAGTGTAATCATGTTGCAACTCGTAATAAGACGTTTTAGTATTGTAATTAGTATAAAGATATTTAATGTTTTGACTTGTCCTAAAGGTGTCTGAAAGTTGTGGCTAGTCCTAAACTGTCATGAGTTATTTCACGACTATTGTTAAAATTATATTTGTAGTTTCACTGTTACGGAAGTTTTTTTCGGAAACCTGTAGAAGTATATTATTACTGTGTATTTAACCACCAGTTTCATTCTGAATACCATAATAGATTTAGACAATCCGCCTGTCCCGATTTCTCTTTTATCCTCGGCGAGAAAGACGTGATGGCGTTTTAAAATGAAGTATTAAACCCACTAAAGTCAGCACTAATGGTCATTCGTCAAACAGGGCGGTGGGGTGTTAAATTTGAATAGAATCATTCGTCTAGGGAAAAAATAGATTTTATATTTAATAGAAGTTCTACACTTCCAAACTAGAAACTATTATTTTGGCCATTGTTGTCATGTGTTGACCTGGATTAAGAACCATTCTTGAAAGAATAAATTTCTGCTACCTCAGTTTCTAAATGTATTTATGACGCGACCGATTTTTTTTTCAATATGCAGAAAATATAAATGATGACGTCAAAGTCGATGTAAATAAAATGTTGTGTGGGTTAAGAATGGCGATTTCACCCGGAACTTCTTTTGACTGTGGGTATTTGCTTATAAAATTACCCTAAATATCAATGCAATATTTTAACTAAAAGAGTAATGTGTGGGAATACGGAAATAATGGGGTGTAAAAATTACAGAAGAAGTTATGATAGTGCTACTTTACATTTTCATTATTAAAAAATACTCGAGTTGACAAGTGGCCCTCTCAGTAAGGTAATTATAATCTAATTTATACATCACGTTTTTCACTTGAGATTCCCAACATTATTTTTATATGCAATTGATTTTTTTCTAAATTTTCAGTAAATACAGCAATAAACTGTCGTAAAATATAAAATTAAAACAATAATGAATATCAGTTGGCCGATATTTTTCTGAATGTGCGTGAGAATATCTTGCCACATGACAGTAAAGCTGAAATAGATAGAAAACGTAAAGCTTTTTATACATATCATGCTCAGCCTTTTTAACTTTCAAGAATTTGACATGGTATGATTGGTAAGATTTACTTTTTCCTTATTTTCTAACTTTTTTTTTTTTTTGCATTTTTTAAAATTTGTAGGATGAGTGTTCAAAGATTGTTTAGAGATAACCAAATAAATGTTTTTCATGCATTGTCTCTATTAAATATTACTTTTGTTAATTCTTTTTCGTTTATTCCTGAAATACATCAACTGCGTGAGGACAGACAGTACTTTCAAAAATATTAGAAAACAAGATTTAATAATAAACAAAACAGAATCAACGAATTATTTTAATTTTATTGTATGAAAAAAAATCAAGCAATAATAAACCCTCATTTTCATGAAGATATTTTATAACAAATATAACGTTTTGCATATTTATAATGTCGAATGTACACACAGCACTCATTCCAAGACAAACATTCATAACGAAATAAATTGCTTTTGGAGTAGTAAATCAACACTGATAATGTATATTGCAATATATTACATGTCTAATTAAGGCAATACAGAATGTTATTGCCATTTGATAAACAATTCGATGTGTAGATATGCACCAATTCAGTATATTACAAGAAACTATCACAGTTCTAGTCGGACCATTTGTTAGCACTAAGTTAACAGAATTCGTAGTGTAAATGGAATGTTTTAGTCAATATTTAATAATCAGCTGCCATTTTTATCCAGAAAAACTTCACTTTCCACTTTCATCTTTCTCCACGTCAATTTCAACATCTGAATCATCATCATCAAGTTCTTCATCTGATGTGTGTTTATCTTCGTCGTCATGGAGATCTGTAGGAGAACCATCTCCTTTCTCGTGAGTAGGTGATTCCTTCAAGAAGAAAAAAATATCATCTTTTAAATGAAAAGTGTTGTACAGTGGTTAACTCAATGTAAGCCTAAAATTCACACTAATTTAGGATTGGAGAAGTGTTGGTATTTGTCAAAAATCTGAAATGAATTAATACAGATAGAAATTATCCTATAGTACATTCGTAATATGCGAAGCTTATGAAGCCAGTGTAAACAAAGGACGAATTGAAGCTGCAGTACTTCCGAAACAGAACACAAAAATATTTCCTTATTCCTTTAATTTACATATACCAAATATGTATTATGTGGGATAACCGATTTGGTATTCACTTTACACAATTTTATATTCACTTTAGTAAAAGTCGCTGTAAGTCGTCTGTAATAAAAACAACCAACTATATATTGACAACGGATGGTTGAAATCTAAGCTATGAGACAAATGTGATGATTTTGACTTTCCAGTTGTGCATTTTCCCTTTCTTAGTAGTAATATACCTTCGTCTCCAGCGTATGGTATATACATATAACTGTTAATTCACGAAATTGCTGTAACAGAAGCTACTTCGCCATGGTTATTTTTAGCCTTTGTTGATGTTATCACTACAGAAATTCTACGACCGGCATCATAATCTGATAGATCGTTACGATGTTTCGATCTCACAAATGAGACTGACTTGACATCTTTATTTAGATTTCTCCTTACTGGATTTAACACTCCACGGAATTAACTTTTTCCCGGACATTCCCACTTACAATGTGACGGGTAGGGTGCCGTAGACAGAGCTGGATATGCTTACCCTTCTAGAGCACCTGATGTCACCCCGGCTTTTGTGGGGTTCACATTGTATGTGCTTTGGTTTGTGCGTCGTCTTGTTCATGTTTTCTTTCTCTTCTGTTTATTTTTTGTTCAGTTTTATATTGCTTTCTTGTCATTTTCGTGGTTTTCCGTTTCTGTCTTCCCAATTTTGCCTTGTCTAGTGATTCTTCTATTCTGAACATGTTGATTCTGCATTCTATTGTCGATACTCGTTATACAATAAATGAACGCGGCTGTGATTTAAGGCGCCAGGATCTTTTCAATATTTTTCTAAATATTTCTGTTCTTTGAAATTCGTAATTCTTGTTTTTTTTCGAATTCAACCGCAGAAAAATATATTTACTGTATTAAAAATGTTACCTGTTTTAGTCTTCGCCATTTAGCTCTTCTGTTTTGAAACCATGTCTTCACCTGATAAAAAGGGACATATTTATTTGAAATAAATTAACAACTTTTATATTTCAACAACTTTGTACAACCTGCATGTATACTAAGTCTACGGTCCAACAATCTCCGTTGTGGTATTAAATTTTGTTTCTCTTCTTCTCCTTAGCTTGCTTATATTATATTATTTTCAGTTTAAGTGTAAATAATTTGTGTTTCTAATCTTAAGATTTTTAATTGTAAGGATAATGAAAAGTATTACATTGGGTGCACCAGTCATACATAATTTTGTCTTTCTTTTTTGGACAAGTGTATGATTTTTCTTATTCAATAACTTATAAAATGTCTATATTCAGATAGCCTTTCTTTAAAAGTCATTGTACTGTGCATAGTGTATAATTATCTTTTTTGTGTGCATTGGTGTTGTGTATGATGGAACTATTTATCAGACACCAGTTACCAGCTTTGAATTAAAGTAGTGAATCTTCTAGAAGTTTATTTTGTATTTTATCGGTTTAGTCATATTTAGGCTGCGATGTTATAGCAGTACTTTGATACCTCTGTTTTGCAGCACTTTAGACTGCACAAATAAAAATATTTTTAGAAAAATACCTGTCTTTCTGTAAGCTGAAGAATTTTGGCAAGCCGTTTCCTCTCCGGTGGAGATAAATATTTCTGCGATTCAAACTTTTTCTCAAGTTCCAACGTTTGGTCATTTGAAAATCTAACTTGACCTCCTTTTCTTTTATGCATGGGCCTTTGCAAAAATGGAGGCCAGAAAAATGGTCTGTGTCCAACTGTAAGAAAAACCAAATGTTGATCAGTATTTAATTAAACGTTGTTTTTGAATTTGTAGGATTGGCTGTATCTATGAAGTTTGAAAATAAAATGAAAATATGTTTTTACTGCTTTATTTTTACTTTTTATTGACTCTGAGATAGATGCACCTTTCTTTTAAAAAATATTGCTTGCTTCCTTTTTAATCACTGATTTTCCACCACTCATTTACTAACTGAACTTTTCAAATGGTCAGGGGCTTGTTTGAGTGTCTACTTTTCCACACAGCAGTTGTAACCTATTATTTTATATAAGGACTTAAGTATGCATTCAATATGTTGTGAAGAGATGTTCGACAAGTGTTAGATAAGGATGTGGTTGCGCAAAATATTGACGTACATGCTATACTTCCTCGCCAGAAACGGTTTGTCCGACCTTAATACTATATTTACTATATTTGTAATTTTCTTATTCTGTCGAGAAAAAAATACAGCATGTATTATTACTCGGTGTAAATTTCTTACCGAAAAATGAAGGAAGTGGGTCGTTTTGGACCCAAAATATGTTGAAAAATAAATTATCTGTTCCATCATTTCATTTCTAATGTCTGAATATTTCAGTATTTGAATTTTAAAAAAGAAAGGTCAGGTTTTTTCAGATCATTCACACCCCAAATGGTCAAAGATCACAAAACTGGCAAAAAATGTAATATTTTTGATGTATGTAGTAAACGTCTGACCAAATTAACATTTGTAGATCTTAAATTTGTCAATGATGTACTTTTTATTAATATATCTTTTTCTCTTTGGTCAGAGGTTGATTTTAGTCTTCAAATCATGGATTTTATTTATGTTGACTTTTTTACCAAGTCTTCAAGGTAACCATAACCTTGACCTCCGAACTAATATGACAGACCATGTGTTAATGTTTTAAATGATACCAAAATTTTCTTTCTTGAAAGCTAATTTCGGCGCTTTTTAATGACCCCTCCGTTGTGATGTACAAAAACTGATCGAAAGTAAACGGGAGTAAATTTATTCTTAAATACCGTTCTGAAAATAATAACGTAACGGAATTATTTTTTTCTTACGTATCGACGGTTTTCTATACTGCATTAATAACGGCAACTTTTTTGGTGAGATTTCTTTATTTATTAATGCCATTCAAAAAAAGACTTCGATTTCTCTCAAAAAGTTTGTA
Source organism: Lithophaga nigra (assembly GCA_028566555.1). NCBI lineage: Eukaryota > Metazoa > Mollusca > Bivalvia > Mytilida > Mytilidae > Lithophaga > Lithophaga nigra. Next base: position 5,302 of record JAOXYJ010139355.1, read on the forward strand.
AAAGTTATTAATGAAAATCAGCATTAATATGAAAATACTTGTACGTTTTCCTTTTCTAGAGCATATCCGATCTATGTGAAGTGCAAAAATAGATTCATCTATTATTTAGATAGTTTTTAGCATAGAGACGGAGATAAAACAACAGAAAATCTCAAGAAAATTTTGTATTTATTTCAAAGTATTTTAAATGACCTAGAGTAGTTCAGGACAACTACTTGACAATGCAATTATTATTACAGTGGAATTTGTGCACCAACATCAAGGTGTAACAGTTTGTTGGTGCCAGACACAATTGAAAACAATTAACGTGCATTGTATTCTATACCATATCATCGACATGCATCCATCAAACAGGCGACAAACTTATCTAATTATGTTCAAGATAAGAAATTAACTTTTTCCGATTACTTTTATATTGGAAAGGTTGTTCCGGTATTAAAACAATTTGTATTGTAATCACTTCCGGCCGCCAAAAACCACAACATTCTGCCGTTGAGCAATAATTGTTTATTCTTAGGAGATCTTACGACACACGACACCCATCGAAAGGTAGGAAACGCGTGTCTAATAGATTGCCTGTTTCCTTCAAGTTTGTTAAAATATTTTATCGAGACAGGAACCGTTGACTATTCTTGATAAAAAGCACAGGTACTTCACCTCTAAGTTGTCTCAATTTATACTTGACCCGGGATATTTAGAAATTAAAATTGACAAAATCGTGTTGATCTTAAAAGTGAAATAACTGCAAAGTTATTTGAAAAATGCTGTTTCTTTTTGCACAAGACAGTTTTGCCTTTAAAGGATTTTTTCAATGGTGTAAAAGTTTATTTAATTCACGATTTTATGTCGATCAGTAAACAAATGTGCTTAAAAAAGTAGCGCAGTTTTACTGCATGTCACGAATTAAAGCGATTTCAAAAATGGACGTTAATCTACGATAGTATAAAGTGAAAAGCTCTTTACGTAAATGACAAAATAAATCGGTTTTAAAATTACATTAAAAAAAAACATTTTTCGGAGAAAGGATCTTGATGGCCACAAAACACAAAAGTAAGACGCGTCTCATTCTCCGCGATTTTGTTTATTTCCAAATCTATTTCAAAATAGTAGTTTCATTAATCAACAAAAAAATTATTCCAGCCTTAGAACAGTCAAACTAACCCCCTTTGTTTCCTTTAAATTTAAAATATGATGAGAATTTGTCATGGATATTACTTTTTGGATAACTACTGAATTTTTGTGTACCTATTTGCGGCAAAAATGAATAATTTAGTGTTTCGAGACAAGTACAGTTGTATGTATAATCTATACAAAATGCCAGGAAATTTCGCACCACCTTTCAGTTTTAAGCGTCTTCGTCTCATGAAGGAAAAAAATGCAAGCGGCGAGAATGTACATTTACATTTACTGGTATGTATATATATTATATAAACAACTTTCTACTTCAGTACGACAAATAACACAGCCGAGAAAAACAGTGTTTGTATGAATTTACTGTTGAGCCACTTTTACTCTCACTCATCTGGGTTTGGTTCTTGGTGTTTATCGTCATTTTTTGCAATTTCGCAGCCATATCGTGACTACAAGACTTACTGGGGGGACAGCCCGGCCAGCTAGCCAGCTAATCCAGTGAAAACTCCCGACCTTGGTCAGGTGACTGGAGACCTTAACACGTACTCACTCGGATATTTCGTCCGGAATAAAGCTGTTAAACTGCTCACTGTATATTAAACACCAATCAATCAATCACTTGGATATGTCATTATATGGGATACTCAAAATGAAACATCTTTTTCTCTTGTTGTAATAGACAGCTTTAATTACCCCTTATAATTCAGATACTTGATTAATTCAAAGTACAATCGATAGTCCCTTCGTCACAAAGGCGCTTGACTGTAATATGCTTGCAATATTGAGTTCTGTGTTCCTTAAGACATAAAGAAAGAACACAAAACGTCTTGCTGAAATACCTTATAATCGGTTATCCCTTTTATCTCCATATAATGGTCATATTAAACTAACTATCAATTATTTTAAGTTAAGACGTTTCCTGTTGTACAAATAGACACTAAATATTAATATTACCACTCTAAATAATCATGAACAAATTATAAAGACTATAAAGACCCTTTAATATCGCTATCATTAAAGAGAAATGTTTGTTTTACTCGGCCTACTGCGGGATTTTAACGCGATACATGTACCTAACTGTGGCACTAAAGGAATGCTCCAAACGTTGTGTTCATGTGATTTTTCATTCACTTATAATGGTTGTCTGATCTTATTTTCTTTTATTTATTTTTAAATCGACGAATGCATTTATTTTTTATTACTCATAGCGAAAGAATTTGTCACACGACTTTAAAGACAATATAATTATGCATGTTCATATGTGAAAAACAGCTAAAGTGAAAGACCTAAAACATAGAACTGGAATACAAAAAAGTACTGACAGAAAAAAAAGTAACTCCCTTTCCCTCATCTCCGGCATACTACTGGATAAATATTTTTGTAAGGTTGAATCCTGTGTATAATTTTTCAAGGGTGCCAATACACTTAGTCTGTTTCTTGTGCTTTTATTTTATTTAATTGTAATAATATCTACATTGTACATGTAACATGATTTTCCGTGATAAATTGGAATCGAATCGACCTTCAACAAGGATGCTTTATGTAGAATAGGAAATTTCCGGGAATGTCATCCCACATCCGATATTTTGTTAAGTTCGACTTGTGAATTTCGCAGACTTCTGTTATTTTCCTCATGTAAATGTAAGGGAACTTCAACATATTCATAAACCTTAAAAGCCAGGGGCCATGTTAACAAAGGTATCCTAGGACTAAGATATGTCGTAGGATACTCTTGGGAGATATCTAAGTCCTAAGTCATGTTAACGAAAGCATCACAAAACAGGACATATCCTAAAATCAATCCTAAAGGTAGACGTCAAAATAGGTGTCATAAGATAATCTTAGGATAGAGTCAGGATATACCAAGTTCAACAAATATGACTGCTGTTTATGTTCAGCTGAGGCGACACGGTCACAACATACGCCGCACTAGGGTATTTAGGGACGGAGATATACCCGCAGACTAATTGTATGGCACCGATATCATTCGTAAATACAGACTCACGTCCAGTTATTCTCGATCCAAATTGACGATGAAAGACCGACGAGGAGACACGCTTTTCATGTACGATTTTAACCATCTACATTGTGACCTGTTCAGCTAAGTGATGCCTGAATATATTCTTACAGAAAAAATATAGTTATTTTTTTTCTCCCTTTAAGCTTTTAAAATTTATTTATTAAGTATGCGTGATTGTATATGTTATATGCGACACTTAAATTAATTGACATATCTTTTATATATATTTCTCTATTCATCTTTTCATACGCATATATAGATGTATTTTAAATCGTGTAAGACCATCATTACTGAGATCATCCTAAGATACCTCAGATATATCTCAGGATAGTCCTAAGAGGGTCCTAACTTATGTCGTAAGATATCTCTTATGACATATCTTAGGACACTTTCATTAATAAGGCCTCAGATACTGCAAATGACTGAATGTTATCAAAGTTTCACATTTCGTTTTGCCGTAATGTTATACTTTCACTACAAAATAAATACTAAAATGATTTAAACTGAATTATTTGTACAATTAATTATACAAATGCGTGAAAAATTTTATTAGGAATGTATTTATTTGTTTATTTTATTTATTTCGCTTGTTTCTGTTCAATTAAAATTGTATTATCTGAAGAACATATTAATACTTTAATAATTTTGTTTCCAAGGAAACATTTTGTATATCATTTTGTATTAATGTTAATTCTAGATACGAAGAAAAAGTCGCACAAATTTTGCTTAAATCAAATGAATATTTTTTGTTTATCTGTGTATTATTATTCTGTTTTATGTATGCTATATATAGTTGTCTTCTTCACATTTTAGTGTCTGACGTTTAATAAAGTATTTGTCTCGTCTTGTCTTCAGTAACTTGATATATTTTAATGAACCTCTTGAATGAAAAGTTCTCGTGATCAGTGTATTAATTATAGTTTTATAAAAGAATAACAAAATGCATTTGCCACATTCCATGATTTAACTGAAAAATGCGGATAGGGAAGTTTCTCTCTTTGAAACAGCAAAGAAGACAAAAGGGCTGGTTTGCTCGTCAACTTCAGTAAATTTTCAGTAATGTCATGACTAACAGACAGAAATGGAAAGAAAGCCCGACCAGCTATCAGGTTGACCGCCAAAACCACGGCTTTGAAATCTGAAGAGGGTCAGATGAAACTGGTAGTTCAATTAATCACGTGACTTGCCTAAGACAGAAGTGCAATGGAAAAACAGAAAAACTTCCTATTTCAAAACATATAAAAACCCTCACTACAACCCGGATACAACTTCTGAAACTAGGAAATGATAATAAAAGAAATACAAAAGTTTACTGTTTCCTTCAGTATCATATAATGATATAATATGATTTGAACATGATTCCTATTGTGTTGTAAAGAGCTGTATATTCAGAACTAAAAACTGATGTAGATAAGATTATAATCAGACGGATGAGGTACGGTGATGACACTTGTCGATGTCTATTGTCTTATCTAGTGTTATACTGAAAACAGGAAATGCTGTCTCATTGGTCATAAGTGGCAAGTAAATGACCCCAAAGCAGAAAAGATGAGACATTTTTATTATTTCAGTGACTAGTATCTGCACGGTTGATGAAAACAGAATGTTTAATAACTTTAGTGGCACTTATTAGCTTATTTAGTGTCGTATTTTAGGAAGAATAGAACCACAAAACACCGGTCAAAACGTTTTAAAGTTAGGAATAATGCATCTTAATGAAAGTCCATCAGAATCAATCATAACGGAACAGCTAAAATATGTTCGTGTTGCTCTGTCTTCAGTTTCCAGTGTTATGTTTTGTAGTCAGTGTTTGTCTATGTTGTGTCTATGTTTTTTTTGGGTTTTTTTTTGTTTTTTTTAACGGTTTCAGGCTACCCCTTTGGTATTTTCGAACTTTACTTGGCTTCATTTGTATAATTTTCATTCCATTGTTATGCGGTGTCTGATAATGGAGTCTTTCAGGTTTTGGTCGAGAACACCCTACTGGAACAAAAACAAATATTGTATATTAATAAGATGCTTCTTCTTGCTTGACCTTTTCCCTTACAGTTTCTTTAAAATGTATCGTTTTAAATTATTCTATGATATATTTTAAATTTCATATGTACGCATATTTATATAATATGATGTTGTTACATCAAAATTCTCTTCTCGCAAAATCCGGTTTTGACAGAAAAAAATATTGCATTTGATCGAAAGTTATAATATTTTGCAGCTTCTGTGTTACATGTAGTCTGTTGTTACGGTTACGCCGCCATGATGAAAAATTTTTTTTCCTATTAATTACTGATGGAACTGCAAACAACACACATTTGTAAATCTATAAGGGGTGTATTAATAAAACATTCAGATTATTACAAATGGGAAAGTTTACCTCACAATCAATAATTTACATGAACATAACCATAGATAATACTTTCCATGCTTTAGATAATTAACCTCTTTGGATTTGAACCAGTTGAAAAAAAATAGAAAAAAATTAAAAGTAAAATTTCAAACCAATCACT
>JAOXYJ010139464.1:0-10958 GCA_028566555.1 Lithophaga nigra
TTTTTACCGGTTGTATCTCTCCCATCGTACAGATTAGTATGACGACAGTGCAATAGCAATAAATAACCTTAGCTTTCATTCGGACAAAAAGGACAAGAACAGAACAAGTAAAAAAAGATCGAATGACATGATCCCTAAGCAAACCAGGAGTGGGAATAGTCAACGGATAGCCGAATTGTGCAATTAAAATTTGACATATTTGTATCATTTACTATTAAAAAGCTATTAGGAATAACTAAATCCAATAACAAAGGATAGTTTGGAAATCCGATAATAAAATTCATGTGTCTCTTGTTTCTTGAAACATGTGATGTTTCCCATGAAGAAATCAGATATGACTTTATTTTATTGTATTCTTTTCAGAAGGAACGGAGTATAATATATTTATTTCCATTTCGAATGGGAGATATAGAATTTGTTGATTTGATGGAAATTTATGATAATATAAAATGTAAGCGTCAATACGTTAACCGCTTATTCTTATCGCATAAATGAAACCCACAAATGGCAGTAAACTCTGAAATATAACTTACCTGAATTTTCGCATAGTGCTTGTGGTCCTGGAGGTCCTAATAAATATAAATACTAATATTTGAACACGTTTCGTTTCATAATATAACTCAGAGGTTTAGTTGCTGCATATTTTACAAAAAAGAAAAATATATTTCTTGAATAAATGAATGATTGATTTATTGTAATATAATCTTAACACCAAATTTGTCACTTTTATTCACTAAAGGTTCAAAGGAACCTCTATGGCTCATCTGGCAGCCACCAGGGACTTTAATAAGTATAGTCGTCAGACGCAGTTTGGAAGTAATAACCCTAAGGATGATTCAGATTAGGTTTGTTCAAAATTGGCGAAGTGGTTTCACAGGAGAAGATCTTTAACTGTGTTTTCTTCACGTTCCATAAAACTATGTTTTGTGCTTGTGGCCAAACTATGTTTTCTGTTGTATGGTGGATGGGATCATCACATATTTTTATAAAAGAGCACCATCTTAGAACTGTTCGTGTACAAACAGGTATTTGTTCCAAGCAATTACTTAATAAGAATTTGTCTAGTAACTTTTGCCCATATTTCTATTTATAGTAACAGTGGCGACATTGGTTGGTGGACATGGGTCATTGGACTCTTTTCAACCGGACTAGTTCACTAACATACTTACTGGTCAAGAACCACAATGATTCCAACAATAAATACACAGAGGGTAACATCATTAACATGCTTGACTTTTAATCGGCAATGTATTTAATGGGTTGATATTTTAGCAAATAATCGTTATTCCAGTTGGTACTAATTGTGCACCCCTTCTCACCGATTTGGTTTTTGCATTCTTATGAAGTTGAATTTATACAAAACCTTCTAAAAGATAAAATGAGAAGAAGCATCTCGCTAAATTGTTTAATTTTATATTTTGATATATTGGTGATGTTCTTTCACTCAATAACCAGTGTTTCAGTGAGTATTTATATCTCATATCCCAGTCAGCTAGAAATCAAAGACACCATTGAAACTAGTCGGTCGGTTTCATGTTTAGATCTGTTTCTCGAAATTGACAAACATGGACGACTGAAATTAGAATCTACGGCAAACATGATGATTTCAATTTTCCTATCGTGAATTTCCCATTCCTGAGTAGTAACCTACTTTCTGCCCCTACGGCTTATTTGTATCCCAGTTGATACGATATGGAATGAGGTCTTCACTAACAGGAGTCTACTAAAAAACTACCCCTTCAGGGATATGGGGAAGAACGATTAAAATCAACACTCCGCAAGACAAGTTCTATGAATGCCATTACGAGTGAATTGACCATTATAATGTAACAATATCGCAACTTGCTATAGACTTGTTTACATTTGCCAGATCTAGCACTTCGTCGTTTCATCTTACCTACCAGAATTCACTTATTCCTGGCCATGACTTTTGTTTATTGGGCATACGTTTTTCCCATGACGATGATTCATGCATAGCAGGAGACGCTTACCCTGTCGAAGCACCCAGTCACACTCCTTATGGAGTTCGTTTCTCGACATTTATATTCCAAAGGATTTTATGAGTCTGGAATTTCGGTGTACTACGCTTCCTTGTACTTTGGTCCCAATAGGCTTTGTAATTTTAGAAGAAAAGATCATTATTGGCGTTTCATGCTATCAGCTCTATTAATAGTAACAGCAGCTATGTTGGATGTCAGACAGAGTCATCTCATTTAATTCTGAAACGAGATCACCTTAGGACTAGCCCTGCCAAAACAAGAAGAAATTTGTTAAGGCAATATTTTAATGAAAATTTTTAAATAAATATTTCTAACATTTTCTGTTTATAATAATGGTAATCATCTTGCTTGGCGGTGTAAGCTCATCCGATTCAATTCCAAAAGGGCACCAATTTAAGACCTTTTCTCCAACATTTGGTCTCAATAGGCTTTGTAATTATTCAGAGGAAAAGGTCATTATTGGTGCTTTACTCCTATATTCTACTTATAGTAATGGGTCAAGTGGTTTCAGAAAAAAAATTATATGTATTTTCACATATGGTTCTTTTTAAATTTATGTAGTGGCCATGTTTACCGTCAGACATGTCACCGAATGTAATTCTGAAAGGGAAACATCTTAGGACCATATCCGCCAAAACAAGTACATATTTGTCAAAGTAATTATTAATTAGAATTTTTAAATATTTTTCCCAATATCTTCTGTTTATAGCAACAGGCTTGCCAGCCATTCGACTCAAATGCGAAAGAGGATCACTATAGAGCATTTTAACAATGTAAAGACTGTTAAGTCTGTTGGTCCCAACAGTCTTAACAGTCTTTATATTTCAGGGGAAAAGATCATTATTAGTGATTTAGCCCTATTGTATTAATATTAATTGCAGCAATTTTGCTTAGCAGGGGGCGTCATAGGATACAATTTTAAAAGAGAACCATTTCAGGGCGATTCAAGCCATTTTTGGTCCACATTGGTAATGTGCTTTCAGAGAAGATTTTTAAATGATTTTCCCACACGGTTATATAGAACTTTGTTTCGCGGTGGCGGCCATCTTGGATGCGGAGGTCATCGGATGTAATTATGAAACGTGACAATCTTAAGACTATCTCTGCTAAAACAGATGCACATTTGTCAAAACAACTATTGAAAAAGAATTTTTTAATAATCTATTCCAAAATTCTCTATTTAAAGTAACAACAGCCATCTTGATTGGCAGTCCAAGGTCGCCTGATCCGACTCAATTCCAAAAGAGAACCACCATAAGACCATTTCAACAACACTTGGTACCCATAGACTTTATAATTTCAGAGAAAAAGATCATTATTAGTGTTTTACCCTTTATGCTATTTATAGCAACGACGGACATGTTGGTTAGCGGGCAGGATTATCGGATACAATTTTGAATGGAAATGAAAAGGATAATTTAGGCTAAGTTTTCTCCCAACTGGCCAGCGGTTTCAAGAAGACTTTTGCAAACCACGGACGCTAAGTGATGGCATTAGCTCTCATGGTCCTTCGCACCCGATGAGCTCAAACGAATGTAACAAGAAGGGCTGATATTGAAATATATCACAACAAATTAAATATTGGAGTTAAGACTAGTTTTATTGGTATCCAACCCTCGTCCGTTTTCTACGTTGGTTGCCAAAAACCAAAACAAGCACAATACAGTTACTGACAAGATTACCACTAGCTTAAACACATGAAAGAGAAAAGTGCAGTAACTTAGTAAAGCAGCGTCAAAATCTGCTCGCATCTACTGGAATGCAACATAAAACTACCATAACTATTATTACACATCATGCAAGGCAAAAATATCACTCCTAAGTAAGGCTTGATAACATTCATCATAGAGTCATCAGTTACGGGTCGAATGGGCGATTGGTTTATCTATATGTTAAATTGTTCGATTCTTTGTTGACAAGTGTCTTGTCTTCTGGATATCTATCTCAGTGAACTTCGGTTATCTTCTCATTCTAATTTATGTGACATGTTATTGCTATAGAACAAAACAACTTACCAGTGGATCCAGGATTCCCTTTTTGTCCCTCAGTTCCTGTTGAAGTAAATGATATTTTGTGGAAGTTAATAAAGATAAAACCAAAATAAATTTACAAATGAAGAAATAATGATTACATATATTTTCTTCATGTTCGTCCTTTCAGCCCATATGAGTCTGTACGATGTAAGTGAAGGGTAGCGAGTTGGCATACAGAGGTAGCGAGTTTTTGAAATGTAAACAATGAGTAGACGAAAATAAATCATGCCAGAAAACTGGTTTATCACTTGAATAATCGGATATTTTTCCTGTGTTATAAGAGTCACTGTACATTTTCATTATGATATACAGTTTTCATGCCTACGTATCCAATTTTTAAGACACTGTATGAACTGTTCCAAAATGTTGCGTACAGAAAGGTTGGCGAGTTCCGTAAAGTTTATAGTGAGCAGGCCTTACAAAGGGTAGTGAGTTTCTGTACAGAGTATTACTTGTTTGGGAAATATTAAACATTTCTACCTGAACTCGCTATCTATGTAAGCAGAACTCACTTCCCTTTTCTTACGACGTACAGCTTCATATGGAATGCTTTTGTAATGAAATAAACACATCTGAGACCAGATATGCATGATGTATACACTGGATAAGCGTTTTGATGCTTGTATCACGTTTGTATGCTTGTATTGCAAACCTAATACGATTAATTATTTGGCAAATGATCAAAACACATTATCTAAATTTAATCTTAAACATTAGTAGTAATTCAATGTGATTTAATAATTAATAAACCTACTTAGCTTTGTAAAGAAGGAACATAAATCATGATGTATATATCTTTTGCAATTTAGCATAAAATTAGTAGACCTATTTGCATCAAATAAATATACAATTCTATCATTTTAAATCGAAAAATTGTTAAGGCTTCACAAATATCGGCAATAGAATACCGAAGGAACAAGTTCAGAAAGGCAGAATCCGTAGACAACGCAAAATTGGGAAGACAGAAACGAAAAAAAGACGACAAGAAGACAATATAAAGTCAAAGAAAAGAATAAACAGAAGAAAAAGAAAACATGAACAAGACGATGCAAAAACCAAAGCACTTACAATGTGAACTCCCACGAAACCCAAGGGGGACATCAGGTGTTCTAGAAAGGTAAGCATGTCCTACTCCGTCGACGGCACCCGTCACATAGTAAGTGGAAATTTCCGATAAGAAGTCAATTCCGTGGAGTGTCAAATCCAGTAAGACGAGATCTCTAAATAAAGATGTCAAGTCTCATTTGTGAGATCGAAACATCGTAACGATCTATCAAATCATGATGTCGGCCCTAGAATTTCTGTAATGAGGATATTAACAAAGGCTGAACATAGCTTCTGTGACAGAAATTTTGCTCTGTTTAGAAAGTCAGTGTACAACTCACGTGCACGTGAGTAGCGAATTAACTGTGAAATATACACACCATAAGCTGGAGACGTAGGTATATTACTACTAAGAAAGGGAAAATTCACAATTGGAATGTCAAAATCAAACACGTTTTTCATACAGCTTAGATTCCAGTTGTCCGTTGTCAGCATAGGAATTCTAACTGTTTATTGAAAAACATGTCCTCCAAATTCGACAAATGTATTGTCGATTGAAAATTCCAGCATGCTAACAACATCAGCCTCGGAGTACTTTTTGGTAGAATTAGTGTGGTTCTTGACAAAGTAAGCCTTATCTTTTCCTACAACTAAGTAGGTTTACCTTTTTTCGCCTTTTTTAGTCCAGAAACATTGGTGGATAAGATCACGGATGACGGATTTTAGTTTGTCGTGTATGACGCAAATGTCACATAGTCCCTATTTTATATTGTTGATAGTTTTGTTCAAAGTTTTGTAATTTCTTTTCAAACCAGAAGTGTTTAGTCAACAAAGAAACTTTGTTTTGATTTCTAATAGTGATCTACTGGCTTCAGGTTTGACAATCAAATAATTCATGATTAATAAATTCTGTGTTTAAAAGTAAGACATTATTATATGCTTGATCAACATTTTGAAAGTAATATCTTTTACTTACCGGGTGGTCCGATGGGTCCTGCCAATGTCAAAAATAATAAATAAATAAATAAATAAACAGATAATAATTAGTTCAATATTTCTGTGTGTGTGTGTAACTATATAGTATGAATTTCGTTAAATCATCTAGACATGAACATTTCTCTCGGAGAGTGGAAAACACTAACCTTTTCAAAATGGACGCACAGTGATTTTTTACCTTCAAAATACAGATTAGAATCAGATCGTCTGTCGTAAACAGTCCCTCTGTTAGAGGGTTGAAATAGTGCTGGCGCTTTGGAAGCTTTTTCTCATCGTAGCGTATGTCAAAATTTAGACTGATTGATTGATTGTAGTTTGTTTAACGTCCAGTGGCATATTTATATGCATATTCAGGACGAGAACAAATTAACAATATATCAGTTGGTAGAATCTGAAAAGTGGGGATACCGGGAGAAGGGATGGATAATTCTTAAGCGTGCGGAGAGCGTGGCATTCTCCCAACACGGGACCTCGGATTTTAATTCCCCATCCGACAGACGAGTTGTGCATTTTTATATCACGCACAACCAAAGGACGCTCCATTGAGGAAGGGGTTGTACCCCGCGGCCGGAGAAACTAGGTCCTATTTCTATACCCCGAGATTCCCTCGGAGTGTCAAAATCTAGAGTTCATTGTCTAGAATTTGTGATTTTCAAACACTTGAATGGTACTTATCGCTAATTTTTCTTTAATCTTTAACAGAATTTTTAATGTTTTCAAAAATTGTTATTACATCTCTATCTGATCGAATCTTTTTACTTAGGCCTGACTAGTAGTCTGTTTTAAAGATGTATTGTATAAATTTTTTGTTATAGCATGTTCCCTGGTTTATAAATGAAAACGGTACAGTATAATATCAGCTTTAGGAATTGACTAGTACAATTGGTACAAAACATTATTATCTTTGTACTACATTTTAACAATGACTTTACAAAAAAATTCTTCACTATTGTATGATAACAGATAAAATTATTTTAACATTGCAGACATTATAATTTCAGAACAATTGACTATACTTGAAATTAAGGGTCTTGGGAAAAGATTACAACTTAGTGAATAAAGTATCGGTATAATCCTGTTTGGCAGCTAATAAATAATATATTAAAGTTCAAATATATATTTATACGATTAAATTTAATTAATCGTGTGTACGGTTAAAATGCTAGTTTCTAAAATATAAAATATAAAAATAGCCCTTTAAAAGTACTTCACCTTAATACATTATATTATGAAATGGGTATAATTATTAGATACATTCTAACAAAAAGTTTTTCATACAATTTGTTCAAACCTCTGCAGAGTTAATTCCGATTTTTGGTATTAATATGCTTCATATGAACCAGAAATTTTAGATCGTCATTTCAACTACAGTCATTGTTTTCCATCCTCATTTGGCGTTACAGTTGGAAAGCAAGGCTGATGTAAAGTGACAATGCATCTTTTATTATTTAGCTTACAGTAATCTATTTCAAGGTCATTTCAGCATGTCAACACCATGCAGTTCCATTCATTTATTTTTTGTGAAACTGTTCTTTTCTCTTCGAGTCTGATCAATTAAGAAGTGATGTTAGAAAGGTTAATTACATATTTAGAGGAATAGGCATTAAATATTACTCAGTTTTTTACTTCATCCGGAAGATCATGGAACTGAATGGAGTTCCGGAACAAGCTGATAAGAAATTAAACAAAAGGTAGGATCAATACAATTACCAAAATATCTTGTAGATTTGGATCAAACCTAAACCACTTTAAGTCATGACTGATATTAGGCGAAACAGATAGGTTAAACTTAAAAGGTTGAGAAAATAAAATCCGCTTTTAGACTTTTTGTGTAGGTCTACAGTCCTGAATCTTTAAGAAACCTAATACGATAAAAAATGTCTAAACCTTCAACAGATTACTTAAAAAATCTGATTGTTGAGAATTTGCTGCTGATTAATTTCTTGCAAAGGGGTGGTAGTGGTAGCTGAAAAGTCCCTGTTACATAAATTCCTAAAATCTGTATGATTTATTCAATTTATGCAATTAGGAAACAACTTTTTCTTCAGAAATAAATGATCAGAAGTCACGCTTTGCTCTTCTTGAAACTCCATGTTACATAAGTTTTTATGAATGAAATTAAACCGAAAACAAGATTACTACAAGTTTGACGCCAAAACAGTATTTTTTTCTCTGTTTTAATTCGAATTAATAAAGCAAAGTTTCAAGATTTACCATTAAAAACATTGCTTGTCCAAAATAATGAATATGTTTTGTCTTTTTGTTTAAAAATTAAGTATACAAGATCACAGTTAATAATACGATACTATTATATGAAAGAAAAAGTTATTTGCTTTAAGCCATGATAGGATAGTAAGCAAAGTAAATGAGATGAAAACGATGTTAGAACAGTAGAGAAAGTACTGTCTGTATAAATCTCAGTTGACTTTTTCAGTGCTTTAATGCAGGAATTTTATTAGTGATTTTTAGTAAGAGAGTTTTTTTCTAATTAGTCTTTCCAACAATAATAGTAACAATGATTTTCTAATTAACTTGTTTTGCAAGGTGTAAAAATCTGTCATTTATTTGGGTGGAAGGAGGTATTATCAATGTGAGTTGAAAATATAACCCATTATACTGATGTTTAAACAGGTGAATTTTTATGAAAAAGAACAAAAAACCCAAATTTATTGCAGCATATGGGCAATCTGTTAGCATTACTCAACATCTGAACAGATCAATATATTGAAAAAAGGGATATGTTTAATAAGGACTAAAATATTAGTAGACAGTTAAGAGAAACAAAAAATAAGAATATGTTCAGCCCGACGTAATATTTTATTCATTTTTTTTTCTGCGATAAAAAGTGGGATAACTCTAATTCAGGTCGTCTTTCGCTTTTGGGGCAGAAATTGATGTGTTCGTATACCAGCGTATAAAGTTAAGAAATTTTAACTGATGCATGGCAATTCAAAAAACTTTCTACAATATAATTTAAGTTAGCTTGTCATCGATTGGTTTGGTGTTGATTGTTGGACTTTTAACTCTAAAATAACTTGCGCTCGGAATGCATACCTCAACTTTAAAGTCTAACTTTTGTCTCAAAATGACGCTTTTTACACTGACACTTCCGAAAAATGATACAAAGAGAAGTTTTCATACAACGATGTTTGTCTATGATCAAAGCAAGCCGTTACACGATTAAATTGACCAAAAAGACAAGAAATATGGTGGTTACATGGCCTCCATTGTTGTCATGAAAATGGGGTAAAATTGTGACCTGCTTTCATACTGTTTTTTTGCTTTTCATATTTTATTCTTCTTCTGAAACCATTGGACAGACTAGGAAAAACGTTGGTGTAGAATGTCTTTATAGCAGATATTTTATCATCAGGTTAGTGATATAGGCTCAAATAAGTTTCTTGCCACGCTCGCTGCACGCTAAAGAACTCTTGTAACAAACTCATTATGAGTGGTCCATAGGAGGCCATTTACAAGGCTAAATTTTCCGTCCCTATCCATCCTATCGCAATCAAAATTATCCGCATCTTCTCCCGGAACCCTCACTCTTCAGATCCTACCAGATAATATATTCGTCCTGAATCTGCATATAAATTTGCCACTGGAGGTTAAACGAGCAACAACCCATCAATCAAATAAGTTTCTAGTTTAGTTTGCAAAATTATAAAGCTATTATTTGGTTGTTACCAGGCGCAACGTAAAGTTTCAAGTGATACAAAAACGCCTAGGAATATTACTACTCAAGAATGGTAATTTAAGGATACGAAACAAACACTGTGAGAATCAATACCAGAGAAAAGATCCAAGTATTAAGCTGCTTGTAGTGTCAATTGTATCTTTTATTTCACGTTCGCTGTGACAGATTCGATGCAAGCAGTTCACAGGTCTACAAGAAAGCCTTCTAATTTGTAGCACTGATACGATATTCTCATTTTAAAATTACAAACCCAGATCTTTTAAATGGTACCGATTTTTATAACTTCTTAAGCATGTGTTATCATTAGCATGGAAACTATAGGACCAAATTAAACAAAAAATTGTCAAAATATACGGGTATATATAAAGGTAAGTATGGGTCAATTTATCAGCAGCATAAAGCATTGATATGACATTCTCGTTTGAAATAACAAACCCATATCTTTTACATGGTACCGATTTTTATACCTACTAAGGTAAATAAGTGTCAATTTTATGTGAAAGACTATTTTGCTCAAATGGACATAGACTAAAACGCCAAAAAAAGCGATTGCGAGTGCGTTTTATTTTACTTTTATTTATTTTTTTTATTTTGAATTCCTACCCAGTTAAAGCTAAATCATTCAGTTTAATGTACTTGCCTTTTACACCAATTTCTCCTCTTGGTCCAGGAGGCCCTAAAAAATTAATCAAATTCTCTTCTTAAGCCCAACTATGTATTTCAAACAGCGCAAATATTTGAACCAAAAAAAAAAACCAACCAGATAGATAGGCAAAATCTGAACTACATTAATTGCCGATAAGTTGTAATGTATTATTGTAACATTTATGTTGCTATCTTGTTCAGTTACCTGCCCATTTAAATGATTTTTCTTCAGATTAGTTTGTAATCTGATTCCATGTTTAACGTGTAGATATATTTCAAAATACGACATTTGTTTTTATCTTTACGATGTCTATACATTGTCGAGCAAATGCCAATTGAAAACAAATTTTACACATATTTTAAGTTGAGAGATTTGAGATTTTCTCATGACAACTTGAGCAAGTAAAATCTTACTTCCTTTTCATTCAAATGTCTTTACGATTTACAAAATAATCTGTTATGAACATGTGGTGCCCATAGCCAAGTTTTCCTGTTGCCGTGTATAAGAACCAGTCCACATTTTATCCCTTCCCGATTGTGTGC
>JAOXYJ010139574.1:0-10957 GCA_028566555.1 Lithophaga nigra
TTGAACTTTATTGTTTTCTACAACTATGAATTTGCTGAAATAATGAATCCTCCACTATTCTCCACATCCACTGTGAAGTGTGGAGAAATTAAAATTCACTCCTTGCGTAGTGTAGCTTATTAAGCTTGAGGGGTAGAGCCTCTTCTCAAGGGACTGTCCGTGGTTGTGCGTAATAATAGATACCCAGCCACCCCGAGGGGAAATAGGACTAGCTTCCCAAGCTTGCGGAGTAGAACACCTCCTAAACGACCTGTCCGTGGTTGTGCGGAATGACATAATTTCCGTGGCAGTCAAAATTATCCGGCCATTGACCCATTCCCCTAATGATTGTTTGTTGGCGTGTCCTTGTCCTGAATATAGCTACACAATTGCTCATAGCACGTTAAACACCAATCAATCAACTAATCAATCAAAATGAAAACTGGAAACGTTGCTTTTTTATGGGACAGTAAGCCACTTAAACATCGGGACAGTAAGGGAAATTTAATTGAGTACTGGTGATTATGTACTTTTCTTTAGGAATTCTAGCAATAAATTCATAGACAATGTGAATATGTCGGCAAAAAATAACATCTTTATTTGCAACTTTACGCCAAAGAGACAAAGAAAATATAAAAAAATACAAACATATACAACATTCACAGTAAACAAAAAATGACAGAATATTAAAAGCAAGACTTACAAACAATAAGACACATCTGAGTATTTGTGACGTGGACCTCATTTTCGCAATTCTAATGTTTGCGCTATAAAGTCGCATACGTAAGGTAACAGTTCAAGTCTAGGATTAAGTATAAATTTTAGTTTCTAAATAGATAGTGTGTCGAATTAAAAAATCAAAATTAAACTTTTTAATTTTGTTTATTAATGTTTCTCTAATGATAAAGTTTACTTTACATTTTAAGAAAAAGTGATTTTCATGATCCATGTCTGAATGCTTGGAGTACAATCTTTGTTCTCTGGCTATTTTCTGATATCGATCCCTTTCTATTTTTAATATATGATTACTTAGACAAAATTTGGTTATCAGCTATCAATTTTAAAATGTTTTCTTTTAATAAATATTCTTCTAGTTTTATATTAATTCTAATTTGACTGTATATGAACAATTTGAAGTATCTGTCAGTTTAGAACATTTATTTTATACTTTTGTATTACAATTGTCTTTAACAGCATTTTTAAAGTTAAGCCTTCAGTTTAATTTTATTAAAATTTTTTATAAATGTTTTTATATTCCGTTTTAAGATCCAGGACTGACTTATAAAATTTGTTATGTACTTTTTCAAATTGAAATTTGTCTTCCAGTGAGAGAATATCACAAATATTTCCATTTTTACTGGATCTGTTCAAAGCTCTTAAGATAAAATAAATAATCATCCATGAGCCATATTTCACAATTGTATACAAGAACTTATCTAGTTTAAATGTCAAATAATTTGCATGGCAGGTTTACTGGTATACTTTGGAAATTAGTGAACCTACTTTTTAGTGTAAAAAAGAACTTTCAGAGCTTTCTTAGTCAGTTTTTAAAGCTACCTTTAAAATCTATTATATTCCCTACGAAATTATACTGTTTGCTTTCAACTAAATGAAAATCTTTGTAATATAACTGAGGAGATGAAGAATTTGAACGTTGAAATGTCACAACTTTTGTTTTCTTTGCGTTAACAGTTAACTGCCTTTTATGACAATAGACTTTCAGTTTCCTAAGGACACTCGGAGACCCTCATGTGATTTTGACAATAACCCCAAATCGTCTGCAAAGCTCAAACATTATATATTTTATTTATTAAGTGAAATAGAATCACATGAGCCATCAAATATCTCATGTAGATCATTTATAAAATAAATTAAAAAGCGTAGGGACAAGACTATACCCTTGCTTAACTCCTCTATTTAATTTAAAAAACGTAGTTACACTCGATCAATTTTAACTGCATACTGACTAGATCTACACATGTCACTGATTACATGTACACTGTAGAATTTCTTTTCAGTTTAGTTAATATAATTTTGTATAACAGCCCATCATGCAATAATATATCAAAAGCTCCTCTCAGGTCAATACATGAGATCTTTTGTTTATCACTGTGTATATATATATTTAATGTCTTCGAAATGAAGACGGTATCGGACGTTCCGTGATTCCCACAGAAGAAAAACTGCCGATTAGCAAAAAGTTTTTCGTAGTATTCAATCAGCTTGTCATTCAGGACTGAAGCAAACACTTTGGCAATACAGTTCTGTAGAGATATGCCTCAATAATTGTTCAAATCAGTCTTTTGTCCCAACTTAAAATAAGTACAGTATAAGGTTTTCTCCAAACATATGGAAACTTTCCAGAATCTAGTATTAAATTTAAGAGTTTAGTTATTGATTTCTTAGTTACTATACATACTACATTTTATCATTTTCCTAGTTACTATGCATACTACATTTTATAATTTCATTAGAAATAAGATCAGGACCCACGCTTTTACCTAAATTCAGTTTTTAATATATATTTTTTAAAATTTCATTAACATTAAAAGGTTTATCAATAATATCATAATATGATAAAATTGCCTCATATTCATTTTTTCTTGAAGTCTATAACATAAAGATTGGGTTCAGAATTTTTTCCATTATATATGTTTCACTCAATGCATTAATTAGCTTATCTTTAACAATGGCATCCCATTTATAAGATTTCTCTATTTGATTCAATTTACCATAACAATATATTGCAATTGGTTACATGGAAACATAATTTTATGAACATAAAGGTACCTATCTAAATTTGAAAATGGTTTAATTGTCAATATACCTTACGAAAGCATGCGTGTCGCAAAGGAAAATTTGTCGAACTTATTTCTGAATGTAAATGCATATGCATTTGTTTACCATTTGCAACATAGAAAGTTTGTGACATTTTGGTTGTATCACTTTTTAAAGGTAGATAAACCAAAGTACTAACGACTCACGAAAAATGTCCGCTCAAACTAGAAAAAGCTTTACGTTTGCATATCCAAACCCTTCATGGCCTTATATTTGAACCGAAAATTTGATACATTTTTTGTATTATCAATTTTAAAAAGATACATTTAATTCTGAAATAAAATTCGGTTATCGTTAATTGTAAAATGGAATTCTTGCCACTACCCCAAATTTACCCTTCATTGAATTTGTCTTAATCGAACACAAATCAAACATTTTAGAAAATTAACATGTATGCTACCTCTGAGAAACTAAAAAATGTTTACTTTATTGTAGATGGCTTTTAAACTCAACCATGGTTTAACAATAGCTGTAGTAGTGATTGCCATGGTACATTTAACAGTCATTTCTATGGAAGACGACGGGACTGAATATTTTCCTAAGACCTGTACAAAAACTGAAATGTAAGTTTTACCACTGAATGGACCTTACAGCTAATATCTATAAAGAGAAACCGAACGACATAGAAAGTGAATTTAAATTTAATCCTGTGTAACTGAGGGACAGTCTAGGGTTTTATCCAATTTTTGCATATTATTACGCAGTTTTTCTTGGAGAAAACGTTGAAATCAATTGCAATCCCCGGAAAAACTTATTCTAGTTCCAAATTGTTTGTCTCATTCAAATTCATCTTTTTATCCTAAAATATATTGGTCGAGGAGTATGACCATTGCTGTCTAGTAGAAAATATCATTCAAAATTGCTTTAAAATTGCCTATATTTTAACCATACATTTGTTATTTTAATATGACATGTCAAAAATATGCTCATTTTTTTTTAAGTTTTGAAAATTGATGTCTCAAGGAATCAGAATCATCTACCATGATGTAATCTTAGATACTTAGATTTTTAAGGCCGAAATGTTGCCTTCGTTACTATTCGTGCCGCTTCGATTCAAGGATAAGATCTATATTTGGCCCCAGTTTTCATGATTTTTTAACTTAATGACATTTGCAAGTTAATACCGTCATTAAACAGTTAAATGATGGAATTTGTCAAAATGAGTCACTAAATTGATGACAAAATTATTTAATTAAGTAAGACGCATGCGTGAACATGACTAAAAACTGTAAAATAGAAAAAAAGTTAAAAATTGAGTAGTTTTTGGCTGTTTTAAGTATGAGAGGACACGTAAATCACAAGAATATTTTGTGCACACATTAGGTATGCTCACATACATTATATGTGACAAGATTGTTGTGGCTCATGCGTCCGCTCATATTTAATTCTGCTGAAAACTTCTAAAACCTACAGTATTTTGAGTAAATTTTTGACGAAATGGTTTAAATCGACAATTTTATGACGTCACTATGACTTAAAAATAGAAAGAATGAGCGAGAAAACCCATTTTTGTGAAATATTGTTGTTTTGAATTAAAAAAGTCACTTGAAAAAACTCGTAAAAGGGGGCCAAAAAGGATCCTTATCGTATCTTGTCCTTTCCAGTTTCTGGTCCTATTAAGCAAGCTAACATTAAAAAAAATGAGTTGATAAAGGACCATCCAACAGTTATTCATAAACAGTGAATAAATCACGGTCATTTCAAACAATTAGCTGGTGATATTTAAAAGGTGACAAAATATTGTCATGTTCTATTGAATTTAAAAGCGTTTACTTATCATGTCGTATGTGTGTGCGATATAAAAGGTACATATGAATCATTTTTAGATACAACATCAGAACAATATTCAGATATTGTATTTACTAACCAACAGTAAGTATTAAAAACTGAACATAAAATGCTTACTTTGGCAAAAAAAGTTTCTGATCAATTAAGCAAGTTTTGTTTAGTGCTCACTAAAAAGTGGAAAGCTTACTAATACTAAAACTTCTGCGACCAGTCATTTTTCGGTGTAGTAAAGTGTACTTAAGATATTATTCCATGGGGGTAGCTGTGTTCAAAGAAAAAAAAAAGGAAAACCCGTGTCCTGATTGCGAAAACTTTTTGTTACGTCTTCCATATTATCTAATTTAACTTCACATTAATTCGTACATGTCGAAATCGTTTGAGCTACAACTTAAAGATGACTTTACACAGAATACATCGACCATGTAATTTGTAACTGAAATGGACATGTTTCCGGTATCACAGTTCTTCAATAATTGTAACTTACAAAGAAGTTTTGAGAATTTCTTCCGCATCTGAGTATCATTTCAGCCGGTTTGATTGTCAAGTTTGTCTGAAAATCTACGTAGTAATGCTGTTTTATCCGTTTACTGCACGACATTACAGTTGTTTACCCGGCTATGAAAAGACAGCAACTGCAACTTTTTTTTCTGTTAATTTTAGTACAGTAGGAGCTGATTACGAAGTCAGAAAAAATTATTTCATATGCAAGTTTATATTTTCGGATTTGGTTAAGTTTTTTATCATTTTAAAACTATAATTGTTGGAATAAAAATTATTTTCATCTTAAACTCATTTATATTGTTTCTTCATTTTATACATTATATATTAACTGCTTTAAACAAATTTCTCGTGATTTAGAAAATATCAGAAACTGTGTTATATTTTATATCTACAGCTTTCAAACCTTTTAGCAAATGATTTCCTCGCATTTGTTAAATCTATTGCTCAAAACGTCTGTATTTTGATGTTCATATTTCTTTCGAATCATTCAACTACAGTACAGTATAACCCTGTGTTCAACTAAAATGTGAATTTAGTTCACGAAATCCGGTAACTACTGCATAATCAAATATTTTTTTAATTGATTTTGTATTGAAATTTTTGTCATACAAGATGAAAGTTCCGATTGCATATTGTGCAATATGAGTTAAAAAAGTACATCATGTTTTGAAAAAATGTTTTGCTAAATTCAGCTTACAATTTACATGTTATTTCTGACAAGGTCTACGTCTGTTTCTCAGATCATTGGCTGAATCAGTTGATACTAATATAAGAATCACATATAATCAAATAATAAAAAAATAGTCAAGAGAACAAGTTAAAAAAGTAAAGTAGAAGCAATATATGACGATGGTCGATACGGAAATTATAAGAATAGGGAATACACATTGGAGTTCCAACAGAGTAACCAGCTCGGCTGACTTTGATTTAAATTCTTTTCAATAAACCACGGTGAGACGATACAAACAATCACTGTTATTAAATTTGAATGTCTCTTTTGCCTACATTATTTATTAAAATGTAAAAAATTGGTCAAATTCGGCCAAAAAAAATTATTGATAATAAAAACCGATATTAAGATCCCACGCCTATTTTACCTATTACACACAAAGGGTAATAAAATGTATCAATTGAATTAATCAGTCGCGAATGTTATCCGAATGGATGTTGCGACATCAAATGTACACCTAAATGGAAACGCCATAATACGGTGCAGTTTTTTGTCCACAAATCAAAAAGTCGACAGCAAGGGTGTCTTGTACTAAGTTTATGCTTTTCATTGCGATCAGGTTTAGACTTATTGCTCATCATCATGAAGATGTCTAATAAGATTTGGGATTTTATGGTTGGGCCTGTTCAGGGTAAAAAAGATTCGATGCATAATTGCTTGTGACACAAATTTATCCGTCTTTTTGTTTTGGCGTTTTATTTTGGTATTTTTTGGTTACAAATCTGCAGATATGTAATGAGGTCGATGAATTTGGGATTTTTAGGATCCAATGCCTTCTGAGAACAAAACAGTCAAAATACAGTACTTGCCTGTCGAAAGTTAAACAAAAGCTGCCTAATAGCTTGCAAATTGAAAGGTCATTTTGAATATTCATTTGCCCCTGTTGACAGCTCAGCTGACAATGGTTAGTAGCTTTTCGCCAGATGGACCTCAGTTTGATCGCTAACAACTACTGAAGGCCTGTCGCTGGGCACTCAACAGCCGAGGTTTAAAGCGAGCTCGAACGTTCTACAAATGTTAGTGAAAAGGAGACCAGTTAACTGCTTTCAAGCGATATTCCGTCCTTCGGTTGTCCAAGAGATTATGAAGATCGACAATTATTCGCTACAACGACACTGTTTCGGGAGAAATTGGGCACTCGTCAGTTGAGGTTTTAAGCTAGGTCGAAAATTATACAAATGCTAGTGAAAATGAGACAGACTGATTGCTTTATACCTTACGAAGATCGGCACGTATTCGCTATCGAGGCACTGTCTCGATAGAAATTTATCTGGCGACCTTGAAACCCAAACTCAATCTTTCGACCCCACAACCACTCAACTCTCCGACTAATCGTTACCTTTAAATACAGTTTGCATGAAATACTTGCACGGCGATAATCAAACTTCAGACCAATTAACTGCGTAACAAAGCAAATAAATTAGATTTATAAAAAATAGGACGAAACAAAGTAAACTGAATTAACAAGTCATGACCAAATGATAAAATAAAATAAAATAATAAAAACATAATAAATGACGCTTTTTTTTCTAACTAGAAATAAAACAAAATCAAGATGAATATAACAATAAGCAAAAAAGGAAAAATGAAATATAAAAATAATAAAACAAGCTTCATTCTCATTTACAGTCCCACAATTTGAGCTTAAATATAGGCAGCATTCTGTTATAAATAATGAAATAAGTCAGGTACCCTATTTGATCTTTTGTAGCGAAAAATCGGTCTAATGACATAAGCTCTAGTCTCGGTTATCGTCTAGTATTTGAACTTCAGTATAGACATCGTTATGTCATAAATAATGAAATAAGTCATGGTCTCCGCTATAGTTTCATATTTATAAATATGAAATAAGCTCCATTCCACGTTACTATCCCCATATTTGAACTTTGATATAGACATCGGAGTCATAAATAAGGATACAAACCTTATTTTGGTTATGATCTCGCATATGAATTTTAAAATAGACAGCGGTCTATCATAAATAATGATATAAATGCATGCTTGCTTACGGTTCCAAATTTGTGCTTGGATGTAGACAACGGTGTGTCATACATAAGGAAATAAGCTCCACTCTTGTTCGGAACCTTATAGTTGAACTTTGATATAGACATCGGTCTATAGAACTCCATTCTTAGTTATGGTCCAATATTTCAGGTTCGAAATAGACATCGGTCTATCGTAAGTTAAAAATAAGCTCCATTCTTGCTTTCAGTTCTATATTTCCAAATATTGTCCCATATTGGATCTTATAGATATAGACACAGGCCATCGTAAATAAAGAACTTGGTTACGGTTCAAAATATGGCTCTATATTTGAGCTTAGATATAGGTCACTGGTCGTCGTAAATAAAGAACTAAACGTCATTCTTTTAATTCGGCTCATCTTTGAGCTTGGATCATCCATTGGTAGTAAGCATGGAATAAGTTTCAGTTTTGGTTACAATCTCGATTTTGAGCTTTGGAATGGACATCAGCCTGAAGTAAACAATAAAATAAGTTCCATTTTTTTTACTGTCCCATATTTGAACTTTTATATAGACAAGGATGTGTTATAAAATAGAATGAGAATAATAAATAAATAATAAATGTCATAAATAGTTAAATCAGCTCCTTGCTTGATTGTTCCCTTATTTGAGCTTGGATATGGGCATAAGTTTCTCGTAACTGAAGAAAT
This sequence comes from Lithophaga nigra, assembly GCA_028566555.1. Taxonomy (NCBI): domain Eukaryota; kingdom Metazoa; phylum Mollusca; class Bivalvia; order Mytilida; family Mytilidae; genus Lithophaga; species Lithophaga nigra. Next base: position 8,511 of record JAOXYJ010139574.1, read on the forward strand.
AGGCTCCATTCTTGGTTATGAAACGGTCAATAAGAGAGGAACTCTGTCCCCACTAGGTTTTTTCCCGCTGTATTGCCGCCAATATTTGCATTATATCAAACTTAACGATTATACAAATATTACGTAGCATTTTAAATATATTAGAACATATTTATTTCATTTAAAAATTTTGCTTTATGAGATGACAAACTCTTTTTCCCATTTTTCCACAAACCCGAATAATCTGTAATCAGAATTAGGACGCTGTCAACAAAGGTTAGCCAGTTGCCAAAACTTTAAAAGTTTGTTTCAAAGGCTGTCAGAAGAGCTGTCAAGAAGGTTGTAAGATTATTTACTCGCAAAATACGGTTCAATTCAATATCTTTTGTTTTGTTATTAGTCCATTCCTCCAAGTTTTTCTTTTCTCTCACTTTTTTTATCACTTAGCCTATTGATCCAGATTCTTTAAAAATGATCCTTGTTTTTACTTTGTTTCTTGTCTTTTTTCCCTTGTTCCAATGGATAGGTCCTGATTATTTTGCTTTTGTAATTTCAGATGCCCCTTCCCACTGTAATAAAATGGCAGGTTTTAGGGGAAAGTCCCTTCAATGTTGATATCATGTAATACATTTATCGTCGTTTAAGACGTCTGATTTCAGGGTTCATTTGCTTGAAGCTGACAAGATATCGGAGAGATGAATAGTTGAGGTGTTCGAACCTTTGAGTTTGGTTTCGAGGGTTGCACGCGCTGGGGAAAATTGCCGGTCAGGTATCTCTTTTAAGCAGTCGAAGTAGACTTCGTCTTCTTTTTACGAGTTTATTTATAACTTGCTACCGCGTGCGCAACGACAGACTAGTAACAGTTATTTTGTGAGCACCTAACGATAGCTGGCAGAATGCAAGCCCAGCTTTTTACCACTGAGCTGACAACAGGTGCTTGCGATTGTCCGAAATCGGCTTTCAATTTGCCAGCTATCTGACAACATTTGTTTACCTTTCACCAGTCTGGTATTGTAGGTTTGTTAGAAGGTCAATGCACCCCTTCCCCTAAACATTTCCTAAATACCCTGAAAAAAACACACAAAAGATCAACCTCCCAAAAATACTGTACCGAAATTCTCCTTTTGCCATTACAATTTTTAGACATAACTACTATTATAGCTACCAATATTTGATACCTGCAAAATTGCACTACCTCACAAATAGAGAAGATCGAGTCTATATACATCTTAATACTATGTATGAATGAAAAAAAACCTTCTAATACAAATATTTTTTACTTTACAGGAACATAGTGAATGTGACTATCAACAAAACAAGCTATTATGTATACAGAACATGCTTTAGGCTTTTTGAGGACATTTGCATTTATAAGCAAAGGTAGGATATAATTTCAGCAATTTCATTTGCATACTGTAATTTACCTTCTGTAAAAAAAGGTAAAATGCTTTCTTTTTCATATTTTTTTATTATTGTCACAACCATGCCCATATTAGGAACAAAATGAAAAAGTTGTCGAGATAGAAATGTGTTAGATATAGAAAAGAATCCGGTACACAACCAATGATAAAAAAAATGTGACAGTGATTAACGTCGTAATTACTCAAAGCACAGGCATCGGTGGGCAAGTTGTCTAAGTAGTTGGCGGTTACTTTCAGGCAGTTTTTTCATCTACTTGTATCTCATGGCAACCAATTGAATCAGTGGAGGAGATCAGAGTTCGCGTAAAAACTACTAAACTTGTGACCTTTATCACAAATGGTACGATTCGAGATAAAAAAAAAAAACTGCGGTCGCAGTGATAAGCAAAGGTAGGATATGAGAAATTAAATAACCATTGTATCTAACTAAAACTACAAAAATAAAACGATTTCCTCACCAGACTTAATTTTCTTTTAATGATCCAGAATTGGTCCTCAGATTGTAACTAGACCTGTTTACAAAGACGTTCCAGCATGTTGTCCTGGCTTTGTAGAGATATCAAATGACAGCTGTATAAAAGGTATTTTTATACTATAGGTTTTTTCGGTCATAGATTTTATGTTACTTGCGTACTAACGTGACGCAGATCACTGTCCATTGACACTCCGCATTGGCCTATTCTTCATACTTCAGTGATTACAGCTTCTGTAGAGTTTAGGAAGTAGATTTGTGAGTAAAAGTTTTTCTTTCTTCCTTTTAAAACCGTGCATTAAGGACAACATTTATTGACGCCTTAACAGACGCACTACCTACTTAATGGAGATAGTTGACCAAATTAGTAACTTTCTTTCATTTTAGGGATAGTTTTTCAAATTCAGAATTGAGGCTTTTTACTTAAAATGCCATTTCTTTATACTGAAGGCAACAACTTTTTAAAGAAAGCGACGTCTCATTTTTGATTTGGAGAAGTCTGGAGCCAATGAAAATTGATTATTAGTAAATCATCATTCTTTGCCAAATTAGTTTTAAACTTTTTGTTTTATTTA
>JAOXYJ010139793.1:0-17633 GCA_028566555.1 Lithophaga nigra
CCAGGGAATCTCTCTGATAAAAATTATATATTAAAGTTAGTTTATACAAGTCATTACATATATTTGTCTTTAGTTTCTAACTACTTTTTGGAATCAAGCTGAAAAAGAAAAAAAATTACGGAACGGAACAAGAGTTCTTTCCGTCATTGGTTGCATTTATTAACTTCGAAAGACTTCCGGATGATGGAAAACACGTTTCTTGAATTTGTCAAATATACGCTTTAAAACATTATATACCAAAAATAGTATTTGGTAAGGTTGAATTCTTTGCTACATAGTCACATAGTAAAGTTATATTTATATTTACACAATACATTTTTGGAAAAAACCGCTAATTTTGTCAATATAAGTACCGTTATACAAAACGGTGCCGCATAAAATTTTGACCATGTAAGGTGATTAGGATTAAATCACTGATTTTGTTTCAGACAGTAACCTGCGTTGTTTTATATTAATTTCAACTTGATTCTCTTCAGTGTTACATACATGTCTCAATCTTGTCTAATAAGACACTTGATTGTTTCTTAATTATTTTTTGTAATTTTTTACCTTCAGTAAATTCAGATTTAAATATAATATAAATATTAACAGGTTTTGTTTTTTGATTAGATACATAGTATGACTTATAAATAGAAAATAAGATGACTGTGAGAAAAAAGTTTAAATCATAATATTCCTTTTCTTGAATTTTGTATCCCCAAATTAGATTTTTCAATGTTAAGATATGATGACCAATATTAACTTTATCTAAAATATTGTAAATTCTTTCCCAAAACTCTTTTAAATACTGACATTTTATGAAGAAATGCTCATAATCTTCAGGTATCTCACAAACGTTACAATTTCCATCTGCACAAATTCTCCACTGCTTCAGTAGGATTTTACAAGGCAAAATAAAATGTAAAAGCTTCCATCTGAAGATTTTTAACTTATTGTCTACTAAGTTATAATGTACAAATCTTAATGTATTTGCTGATATACAATTGAAACTTTCAAAGTTAAATATTTTCTTCCACTTTGAAAACCCAACTGGGGTTTCTGTTATTTTATACAAAAAAATATTATAAATATTTTTTGTGCTCAATTCATTTATATTGACATTATTTATTTTAACCTCTGAAACAGTTGAAACCTTTGTTTTTCTAGAATCATGTTGTTCTAACATAAGTAGCCAATTTCTAGGTAAAGACCTTCTTAATTTCAAAAGTTCAGTTATCCAGTTTGTTTTATTATTTAATTTTTGAAATACATTTGTTTCTGAAATTTTCCCAAATTCATCTATTATGTCGTTAACATAGATCAATTTACTCTCGATCCAATTATTGAAAATCAAACTCTTCCCATCTATTTTAACAAACCGATTACCCCAGATAATTTGTTGTCTTACTTCTCTAAAATTTTTTGGTGTTGATATTCCGTCTTGTGTGTATTTTATCCATGTTTTTACAATATCTAAATAAAATTCTGGCAGTTCTTTAAGGTTTGGAATGGAGTTAACATTATCTAAATTCATGTAGAAAATCAAATAATTTTTACCAAACATATTGAAATAAAATTGCGGAATAACTTTCCAGTTGGCAACTTCTTTTGATATAAGCCTTTTTACCCACCCAATTTTGATAGAGTCAATATATTTCTCTATGTCAATCATCTTTAATCCTCCATCTACTTTATTTAAACAGAGGACTGACCTTTTGATTTTTTCTGATTTGCTATTCCATACAAACTCATAAATCATTTTTTTGAACTGTTTTATATACTGTTTTTCTATAAATGAAACAGAAGCCAAAAAGGTAATATTTGGTACAATCAGAGATTTTATAACTGTTATTCTACCCAACATAGTTAAATTTCTTTTTGCCCAGTTATTCAAAATTTTTTGTGATTTTTCTAGTTGTTTTTCTGCATTCAATTTATGACACTCCTGCTTATTATGACCAAAATATATTCCCAAGCATTTTACTGGTTTGTCAGACCAGTCAATGTTTTCATACTTCTTTTCTTTGCAGTGCTTATTTTTGCCAATCCAAATACCCTCAGTTTTTGTTCGGTTTAATTTTAGTCCTGATAATGTTCCAAAAATTTCTATTAAATTAAGAGCCAAAGTAATATCATTTTTTGATTTCAAAAAAAGTGTAGTGTCATCTGCTAGTTGTGAAATTTTCAAAGTGTGTGTTCTACCATCCAACTTAATTTCAAAACCTTTAATATTATTATCCTGTCTTATTCTACAAGCAAGTATTTCCACAGTTATTACAAAAATTAGAGCACTGCACGGACACCCTTGTCGGATTCCACGAAAAATTTTCACAGGAGCAGAAATCCATCCATTATTTGTAACACAGCTTTTTATATCATTATAAAGTGTTTTTATCCATCTTAATATTGAACTTTTGAAACCAAATTTTTTCATAGCTGAAAACATAAAATCCCATTCCAAAGAATCGAAAGCTTTTGAAAAGTCTAGAAATAATAGAGCCCCTTCTATGTTAAATTTTTCTGCAAAATCAATTATATCTTCTATTTGTCTTATGTTGTAACCAATGTACCTATTTTTGATGTACCCATTTTGATCACTGTGAATAATTTTCGGTAAGACATTTTTTATACGTTGTGCTATAGTGTATGCAATTAATTTAGTGTCTACATTTAACAGAGTTATTGGTCTGTAATTTTCTAACAGAAGTGGATCATTTTTTTTATGTATAAGAGAGATAACTCCAATTTTTTGAGTTGTAGTTAGCTCCCCTTTATCATAACAAAAATTAAAAGCTGAAACTGCAAATTCTTTAAGATCCTCCCAAAAAGTTCTATAAAACTCTACACTCAGCCCATCAATTCCTGGTGCACGATTTAATTTCATCTTAAAAAGGGATTTTGTACATTCCTCTACTGTAATAATACCTTCTAAAGAGTTACTCTCATCTTGTGTGAGTTTATGATCAATTTCAGTTTCTGATACATAATTTTCTATAAAATTAATATCTGGATTAGTACTGGTATATATATCTTGGTAAAATTTTCTTTCTATTTCTAAAATTTTTGAAGAGTCATTATGTATATTGCCATCTTTGTCTTTAAGTGCTGTTATTGTTTTTCTTGTCTGTCTACTTTTTTCCAATCCCAAAAAATACTTTGTGTTTTTTTCACCTTCTTCTACCCACTTGATTCTAGATCTCACTTGCGCCCCTTTTGTTTTACTTTCATATAGCTTACCTAATGCATCTTCAACAGTCGAAATTTCATTTTTACAGTGTTGAATGATATCCTGTCTGCAATTTTGAGTAACCAAATTGTATAATGTTTTTAATTTGTTTTCCAAAATATGTATTTCATGTTTATTTATTTTTGAATTTCTTTTGCAGAAAGCGACAGTTTGATCTCGCACTTCTGATTTGAATAAATCCCAAAGAGTACCTGGGTCTCTGGTAAGTTCCAATCTGTTTTTATATTGTTTAATTATATTCTTTATAATATGATGATACTCTGTATTACTAAGAATGCTATTATTGATTTTAAAATAACCCCTTCCCTTATCTGTAGGTCTCCCCCTTAGCTTTATTGAAATTGCTTGGTGATCAGTATATGATATTATAGCTGGCCTAATATCAGATGAGAATATTTGGGGTCTCAGCTCTGGACATATAAGAAAAAAATCAATACGAGTTGCCTCTTGTATTTTGTTTTTCCTTCTCCATGTAAATTGTTTTTTCATAGGATTCTCTTCTCTCCAAATGTCAATCAATTTTAATGTTTTAATTAAATTTTTAAGACTGTTTACTGGTTTTTTTTGCTGTTTTTTCAAGGTGTGAAAGTTTTTAGTATCGATATAAGATAATGTATCATTCATATCTCCCCCTACCACAACCATCCCTAAGCTATTCTTTTCTACTGTATTTTTTACTTTTTTAAAAAATGTGTTTCTATTCGTTGCAATATTAGGAGCATAAATGTTTACTATGGTATAAATACTACCATCAATTTCAATATTAATTAATAGTAATCTACCATCCTCGTCTTGATAAGTATCTATAACTGTACATTTCAATTCATCTTTTATATATATTGTGACCCCTCTTGAGTTTGAATTTCCATAGCTGTGAAAAACTTTACCTTTAAATTCATTTTTAATTTCACATTCAATATTAACAGTAAAATGAGTATTACATTTTTGATTGATCATCCACATATACAGCCTATCGCTTTTATCTTTCGACCTTACACCCTGACAATTTAAAGAACAAATATGAAGTTTACTTTTCATGTTTTAAGTTTAGGGCTATATATAGTATGAGTACAAATCTATATGATAAACAAAAAAAAAGACAATTTGCACAAGGAACAAAACGCAATACTTGTAATACAGATACAAAACACAAGAAGTATAAAACATATATTACTTGTCATACAAATACAAAGCACCATGGAACAAAAATATAGACTGTTTGTCATACGAATACGAAGCACTTAAGAAACCAGAGCTATATAAAATATCATACAAATACATAGCACATAAGCAACAAAATGTACATAACTTGTCATACAAATATATAGACATGCATTTATATACAGACACGTACAAACATTAATGGCATATTTTTCATTGGCACTTAAAATTAGAATGTTTCTGTTTATTATAATGGTATTGTGTATAGTTATTATTACTACATCTGTTACACTCCATGTATATACATTTTGTACTTTCAGGTTTTGGCTAGCCATGGACTTCATAGGATCCATTTTATGTTCACGTGAAAATCATAGATGGATATACATGATATATAAAAAGTTACATCCATTTCACTAGTTAAATAATATTTCAATATGTCAGTGGTGGAATGTTTTTGAAGGAATATTAAAATGCGGATGTTGACAATGTTTGTGTTTCCGAGAGATTTTGAGTGCTTTGATATATTACATTGACCATTACAGTTTGTACCTAGCAAATGACCTGATTTATTTTTTTCTAATACTTTTGCGTAATTTGATATTCTCTTTATATTATATATGTGTGAATAAACATCAAGTATATTTTGTTTTCGCTTGTGTTTCTTGCAATTAGGTATATATATAGCAGCTGCTATACATTTACCAATGGACCATACAAATGAGCCTTGCAATATATATTATGTACCAATTTGATCATCTGACTAATATTACCATCACAATATCTACTTGGAGAAATTGCATTATATTTATCAATTCTACTACTTCCTGAATGTATGTAATCATATATCACATCACACTCATTTTTTTGAAATATTTTGCTATGAATAAAAACAGAAAAAAATAATACAAAATACAATTTACATATATACATTTTTTATTTTATTTTCTAGATTATTGTTATAATTTTGCTCAATGAGGAATGACTACTCCTAAGATTTTGACTTTTGTAATGTTCCTGAACGTACATGTAGCTCATCTGTTGGAGTAGTGGCATTTCTCTTTGATCGTCTACTGTTTGGTGTACTTGTGTCAAGATTTGTTGTATCAGTTAAGTACTGTTTAATAGGTTCTTGTTGTTTACCTTGCTGGTTTTTTTTTTGTGCTTTTTGCTTCTTTTTATCTTCCTTATGTGAAGTTTCATTATGAGCACCACCGACAGGCATGTTTTGCAGCTTTACAGAACTGTTACTTTTGCCTTGTTTTTGATTATGCCTAACTGAAGCACAAGGTTTGCCCGCCCCTGACAGTGGCTGCAGGATTGTCTGAGATTGTGGAGTACATTCATCCTCTGATACATCATCTTCTCTAAGCTCAGAATTTTTTATTTCATCATTTTCATTTTCATTTTCCGTATCACTAAATTCTGAATTGCACTCAGATTGTTTGTGACCTGGCTTTTTACATTGTCGACAGACCCAGTCATTAGGACACTGCATGATTTTGTGACCCAACTGTAGACATTTATTGCATGTGATGGAATTACTGGCAGCAGATATCTGGTCGCGATGTAAAACTGTTGCCTTATATTTGCCTATAATAACTGTTCTTGGCAAGGGTTTCACTACTGGGTCACACATGAGTATTCTATCGCCGGTCTGGCAATTTGTCAGCAAACCATCAACGCGCAGTCTTTCCCTATATATTTTATGTACAACGCATCCCAAATACTCTAGGCTACGTACAATCTGTCCGTCCTCTGCAGAACATGGTACATTTTTCACCCGTATCTTCAGATGTTCTGGATTTTCATTTTGAGTTACTCGTGGATTGCGAGTGTAAACTTTAGTTAGCTTACCTCGTATAACAATACCAGAAGTTATAAGTGCATCTCTGTCTGTTTCATTGTCAATGTATATCCTCCAGAGACCCCTCACCCGTTGCAAACCCTTAAGATGGCTGGCTGGTATAATCTCATCAACAGATTTATAAAGTTCAGTATGTGTGAGAAAGTCTTCTTTTTTAGGCTTTATTTCCCCAAAGAGATCATACTCAAGAATAAATACTGGCTTTACATCACTTATATCATTATCATTGTCATTGTCAGAAGTAGTGTTTCTGACCACTGATGCATATGACATGGGCGCTGCCATATTTGAGTCTTTGTTTACATTAAACTCGCCAGTAACAGTCAGATTTTCAACTGAACTACTCATTGCAAACATACAAAACACATCCAAAAACACGTTTCAGCTGATAGATAAATAACAGCAGATCAATCCGTCACTGAGGATACTGGGAAAATCCTTAAAACTATTAAGTTGAATATATTTTTGTAGGAGCTCAAAAAAACGCCTTGGCTCTCATTGAGGCCCCTTACATCTGTGTAATGTAATAATTTGTTCTCTAACATACGGTGACAGTCCCTCACAAATAAATCTAATTATATTATTCTCGATTCTTGTCTTAAAAATCTCGTTTGTGGGTAGAATTTATCAAACTAGAAATAAGTGTAGACCTATTATCGTATTGACTTTCACCAATATTTGTCTGTTAACCTAAAAAATTTAGTTTATTGAAGTTTGTCTAAAGCAGTCCTGATACCTAGTTAACTTGTTTCAAGGTCAGGTTATAAAACATGTACATGTAAAAGCAAATTTACGTGTAAGTTAACTTTAGATAAAATTTATAAACGAAATCAGACCGAGAACGAAGTTTGCCATCAGGTTAGCTCAGAAAGTTGTCTAAACCTTTCTTGTCATGTCCAGGAAATGGTCATAAGTTAACTTACGACAATCATAATGACTTATGTCTGTTTCTCAAGTAAACTTACTGTTCAGGTTATGTCTGAACCTATCTGTAGGTTAGCAGTCATGAGTAAACGTACTTACCCATTCAACCACCGAGACACTGGTCTATGATATTTCTTTCCATGTATAGAGAGTGTAATAGATATATATACACGCTAGAATAATATGGCATCTCTACTTTAATTATTTCAATAAATATTATTTTTAAACAGGGTTTTCTAAATTTGTACATCACAGTTGTAATCCTAAATTTTCGTTCTTTGATCAAGAGTGATAATTTAATACTAGTATTCACACAATATTATTTTCATCGCGCGTACCACATGAATTTAACACACGTAGTGATACAAAATCTACGTAAAATATGCAATAATGATACGGTAATATGTTTTGAAGGTCCATTAACATTTTCTTTTAAATCAGAACAAGGTAAAAATATAGTTATAGTTGTTTCTCGTTATCTCAAAGTTGATGGGACAGACATAATTACTTTGAGATAACAGAAATTTTGAGATATCAGCAGTTGATATAAGAGCACAATACTACACTGGGACCAGAATACTACTTTGAGATATCAGAAATTTCGACATAAAAGAGTTTGAAATAACGAGCATCAACTGTTCTTATAATAAAATAATTGAATATGTATTCTCTTACAAACTACATCTAGTTACACAATCAGCTTTAGTAAAATAGAAAGAAACCATTGTTGAACTGAAGAGAAATATGTTATATGTGATGTAATAACATCTCATGATACCAATTTTATTGCGCAATATGCGCATTATGAGAAAAAATATATCCTCAGCTGTGCTCGGGGACTAAAATATGGAAAACCAAACCATTATCCAAAAGATTGAAGAGCAGAAGTAAATACCAAAATCACCGAAAAGTAGAAGCCAAACAACAAGCTAAGGACAGAGCTATGCACGAGGGAGATACTCCTTAGTTTTCTAAAATTTATTTTTACTTACGCAAAATTTAAATTTAAACAGTTTCATGCCGTACCGAAATATCATCAACTGGACTGATTTTCGCTACGAGTTGGAATACCATCACCAGGTATTTTAGTAGAATTCGCTCTTTCTATTTTCATTAGAGGTGTGTCAGATAACCAGTATCAAAGGAGTAGATAAAGATTTACAAAGTTGGAAGATACCAAAGGGTTAATCAGAAATCGCAAATCGAAAAATGATAAACAACGCCATGGCCAAACAAAGACACAAAGACAAATAATGACCCACAAAACATAATACCTAAAAAATACAGAGCAACATGAACCCCACTAAAACCGGGGGTGGGATCAGGTGCTCCAGAAGGGTAGAAATCTCCTGCTCTACTAGTTACCCGTGTTGCTAATGTCAAAAACCGGTAATAACTCACATTCGATGATAAGTCATGAATAAGGAAAGAAGGACGGGATCGTGATTACGACAAACGGAACATATCAGTGGTCATTTGTGACTCAGATATCTCGTAACGGTCGACTAAGTTATGGTGGCAAGCGTAAAGTTGTCGAAGTGATGACTTCAACTTTACTGTCAGAAACTCTTGTTTCTATTGCGTCATTGTAAACAGCAGCCCCTTAGTCAAAAAAAGGTATCATAAAAATGCTTATAAGCTGATACAATTAGACAAAAACATCAAAATAAAAAAAAATAACACTGAAAAATAAAAATTGAACACCAAAACCCCCATGAAAACAAAACCACATAGAAAAATAAAAATCGTGACCATAACACCAATAAAACAATACTGAAAATTTGGAATCGACATTATGACCCACATAAAAGCAAAACACTGAAAAAATAAAAATCGACACCACGATCCAAATAAATATCAACAACACTGGAAAAATCAATACCAAGACCCGCGTAAAAAACAACTTTGGAAAAAAACACGGAGATGCGCATAAAAGCCGAGTGAAATGAGGAAGGGCCAGCATCATTTTCTTCCCATACGATACTCATCATCTTGACAAATCGTCAAAATCAGAAAAGGTTTTTATTAGGGAAAAATGTATATATAAAAACAGAACAGACTCGCATTATGCAACACTTTTGTATCTAGAGAAGTTGTACAGAAAGACATTCCGAGATATATTCTCGCCACTACTTTCTTCGTTCATTCATCAACCTTTCTCTTTCAAAGTCTTAAACTAATATGAACAAACTGGTTCATACAAGTGGTAATAGCAATCTATAATACCAAATTGTTAACTTTCCATTTATTACCTACATACTAGTTATCAGTATGTCTTTGAGATCTGTCATGTCGAGAAAGTGGCCAAGTGTTGTCCTTCTAACAATTCAATTTGAACTGTTCTCCTGATATGTCGTGTGTGTTACCCTCCTGACCATTTCTGTTAGAGCTATCATGCTAACCCTTTCGGTTGGATCTGTTTTCCTGACCGGCCCTTGTCTGCCCTAAGTTAAGTTGAATCTTTTAGGATGAGTGCTAGCTGTGATCAAGTTGCCTTACAGGGCAGATATTAGAACATATTCATAATTACTTTAAGAGATGTGAGGCTCCGCCAATCGTATAAGCAGCAAATTTACCAGTATTTCTTAAATAAACCCAAAAGGTTATCAAATGATTTATTCATTGTTTTCTGATTATCGTAAAAATTATTCATAGTGACTTAAATTTATAAAACAGTTCTTTTTTTTCAAAATCTTCAGTACATTTTTCCTTGCCATCATTCTCATTTGCTTGTTTTATCATGATTGTGCTCCTTTTTAGATAATAGAAGCAGCCCAGGAAAAAAAATGCCCGACTTTCAATGATAATGATTGAACGGTTGTTTCAGTACCATCCTAGGTAATTTAAACATCTTAGACCACTTGGCCACAAAGGAAACTCAAGATCATTGAAACAATGTGATGCCTAAAAATAAGAGCTTGCATCAAAGTTTGTTTTTGTGTGTTATTTTTGCATAGAAGACAAATAGTTCAAATAAGATTTTTATTTATCATTTCTGGATGAGATATCAGCAGCAGATGGAAACGGCATTTTTAGCAATCTGTTCCATCGTCAAAAAGTTCCGTATCATTACATGGAATATCTGAATTCTTAGTAGCTTGACATGATGGCGGTATGGTGCATCCGATGTCCTTGGTATGAAATTCTGTATTGCCTTCAGGTTTGACTGAAAAAAATAATGATATTCATAATTATACATTTTTCCATTTCAAACAATTTGTGAAGGCTAAGATGAAAAATTAGCGATATACACATGATCGTATTCGGTACTTTGTTTTTAATCGAGGAAAATTAAGAAATATATTTTCAATCAGTTAATTACTACGGAGAATGCACACAGGATGGAATATCTTGTTGACTGTTGCTTGGATCATTTGTATCTACAGGTTATCACTTTTCTCTTGCTGTAACTGTAGATAAAGTGTTTAATGAATCTGAAGATCCATAAAACTCTCTATTTAGATTTCTTCGGATTTTTCATATTAGAAGTGTTTTCGGGATCTTATATAATTATATTTCTGTTTATTTTTTTTTCAGAAAGTGAATTTCCATGATGAAGCAGACCACGACATCCGAGAGTGTCATTGTTTGTTCGGATTTCGCATTTCTAATGCACCCACAAAATAATCATGACCGTGAAGCATTATTGTGATGCTATTACAAGATACTTGTTTTAAATTGATGTACAATATTAACATATATTCATAATTACAAGTTTCATGAAGGGGTCCCAGCGTCATCTTTGAACCATCACACATTTTGCAAAAATCTTCTAACTGATCAGTGACTGAAAAAAAAATATTGCATTAAGAAGCACATCAAGTACAAGTATTGGTAATCAGCAACGGTCTATTGCGACTATAAAGAACTTTCAATAAATATTTCTCATAATGACATAAACTTTGGACAAGGTAAATTCCAGTAATGAAGTTATGTACCATGTGTTGTTCCGTAATAGACTTAGAAATGAAACACATGAAAAATGATACTTAGTTATCTTCATGACGACCTTTTTAAATTCAAGCTGTCCTGAAGCAATTTTAGTTCCCACTATGAAATATAAAAAAAATGTCACGTTTGGTATACATACTTTGATATAGATATCTTCTATTTATCAAAACTGTCTTGACGAGTTTAACTTTTATTTATTGATATATTTAATTAAGTTATCAAACATTTTACGATTAATGATACACCGAGGTCAAGGGGAGCTCATCCTGTTGACGAACTTTTCATTCATAGTTATTTTGCATGTGGAGAACGTTTTGTCGATAGTAATGTAATATTTGTATTATTTTGTTAAAAGTAAAACTCTCTTGTTAGTCAAGATTTCTGTTTCACCGCTGGTTTGTTGTGAGGACTAAATGTTGGTATCTTCCTATGTTTTCCTTATTTTTATATAATTTTGTTGTCATTTTCGGCCATTGCAGCATGCTGGTTTATTTCAGTGACTCCGGTTTCGAGGAGGAGTTTGTGTGCGTTTTCTTTTCTTTTTTTTTGTTTTTTTTTCTTTCCTTTTTGTTGGTATATTGTCGATATTTGTTTGTTTGAATTTTACTTATTTTCTGTATTTATTTATTTATATTTATTTTTATATATTTTTTATTTCTTAATTTTTGGGTGGGATGGGGGGTTAGTGACAGGAATTTTGTTTTGCTTTGATTGTTTGTTGTTAGTTTTTTATTTATTTGTTACGTTGAAAAGGGCGTTGTCGTTTAATTCCGTTTTATTATTGACTGTAAAATCTCGTCTTCACCTGTCTTGGTAGTAATCCTGTGAGTGGGATATGCTATATGTTTGTATATGCGGTCATAAATAATTCAGTTATATATTTATACAGATATTAGTTGTATATAACATTTATAGTATATAATAATTTATAGAACGAGACCTATCGATTACTGGCTTTACATACAGAATTTTTCACTCAAATGCCGGTTTAATAGTCATTAATACGCGTCAAATTTTACTGTTACCTTCGATTCTGATGTAGCAACAATACGAAAGCGAATTTTTTAATGTACTATTACGGTACACCATATTTCTTTCATGTTTAAACCTTATACATGTAGAAGTATTCATCATGTCATTTGCAGTCATACCAGTTCTCACTTTATGGCATATTTCATATGAAACAGAAAAAACTGTATCTGTGATTTTTAGAAAATACTTTTCAGTAAAATTGCATACATATTTCAATCATAACAACACTTCATTCACTCTCGTCAGCAAAAAGTGAAACAGTGATTTTACCCTTGTATATCTGCAACATAACACGTTATGAATTAAGATACACACATAAAAAACTTACCTGGTGTACAGTAGACGTCCGCACCCTGGTCACCGTCGGGAAGAAATTTGCAACATTCAAACTTTTCATTTTTACTAAAAACAAGAATAACATAAAATAATATTGATATATATCAATTCAGGCACAATCAAGGTACTTTATTGTGTTAACCATTCTTTCCCCTTACTCATGGTGTAATTAGTCTAATACTACTTGCACAAATAAAACTATTCGAGATTTTACAAAATCTGAACAAAGCACTCTGCAGGATTGGTTGCCTGAACATTGAATATTACTAAAAATTGATTACATATCGATATGTGAATTGCCCATTATTTTCTTTTTCATGATATATTTACTAGTTTTCTTTAGAAACGTCTACCATTATTATTTATATGTAAATTGATCTGAGTGCAAGCGATCCATAATGAAGTGTAGTTTTGTGAAAATTTTGATTAATTAAGTTGTGTTGATAGTATGGATGTACAAGAACAGTTGTTGTTAATTAAGAGTAAATTCTTACGTTTACTGCCCTCTCCATGGTGCTCTCTGTTGTTTTCTTGCGTTTTAAACTTGTTAATGATTGTTTTGTGGTCTATTTAAGACTTTTGTAAAGATATAAGGCAAATAGTATACATATATAATGACTGACTGTGGAAAAGTGCTAAAAAAATCTCATTTCCATTACTATCGGAAATTTTATTTCTTGCTTTGTCCCTCTTTTCGGAGGAAAATATTTTACGTATGTGATGCACTTTTGTAGTTTGTCAGTCTGACCAGTTAGTGTTGAAGAAAATTATATTTTCATATTTGCATTTCTGCAGCTCTGAAAAAAAAAATACATATATATATATACCTGACAACAAAAAACTGGCCATCACGCTGAATGCATTCTAATACGAATGATTCTATTTTGTTTGGTCCCGCTACATTTAATAACCCGACGGATGGCGAGATATCCATACCGGTTCCGTTAAGGTCAGTATGCCAAAGTTTCTCTCTCCAAGAACATGGATATAAGCACTTTGTATTATCTTATAAGAATGGAAAATAAAATTAAATAAATAAATAAAGTATGAGTGAAAGATAAAATTATAAAGACAGTAACTAGCATAGTACAAACATCACGTTCTTGTAACTAACAATATAGGGAGACTATATAGCAAACTGTGAAAAAGATGCTTTTGAAGCTATTAATATTTGTAGAGGATTGACGTTTTATTCATAAAATGTGATTTTGGACGGTTACGACATTTTAAATGATTTATGACTATACATACTTATTTCTACACTCTTTAGTAATGAATCAACTACTTATATATTTATCTGTTTACATAAGATAGAAAACCAGAAAAATAAAATATTAATTTTGTGAGGAAAAAGTAATCATAAAATAAAACATTCACTGTTTTTAGTAACAATGTTTATAATTTTTGGTAATGCTAAATGCATTATAAAATGCCAAGGACTTCTAAGCTTAAGTAAATATCTTCTATCTATTTTACTAAAACCAGATCATGTTAGTTTTTTTAACATTAAATTTATATCTGTGTCAAAAACGTAAATTTCTTAAGAATGTAAAGGACTTTATACTGGTTATAAAATTATAAATCGGCTAACAGTAAAGATTGTTTCAAAACTAAGTCTTTAATATGTTTGTTCAAAATTGCTTGTAGGTCTAATAACAATCTATGATACCAAATTCAGTACATTTCGACAAACAGTGTCTCATCAGCCGCTCTTGATGCCAAAAATTCTCAAAACCGAAACAACATCAAAAAGGTTGCAGAACAGAAGCAATTACCAAAACGACCAAAAAGTTAAAGCCAAAAACCAGCCAAGGACAGAATCATGAACAAGGGAGATTCTCTCTAGTTTCCTAAAATTTTATACATTTTAATATGATAAATTTAATACTACATATATCAATTTCATGCCAGAACCGAAATACTAGCAACTGAGCTGATGATACCCTCGCGGACCGTAGGGTTATTCACGATTTGTCTCATACAAAATTACAATCTATATATATAGAAATCTACACCTGAGAAAGAGGATTGCATTGTTGTGGTTTATTGTCTAGTTAGGGAACATTAAAACTATGTAGCGACCACAAAATTTTTTAAGTAACGAAAGTTTGGACATTTGCACATATCGTAAAACCCCCAACCTTGGGTAGTATCGGTTAATATTAAACCAAACACTGCTAGTAGGCAATGGTCAGGTGGAAGCAACTCTGAAACATGTAAGTAAGAGATGCGCTTAGTTAGTTGTATTTAGTTTTAGAGTAATTATTTTCATTGTTACAAACGTTTAAGTTTAATTACATGTACAATATTATATATATATAAAGAAAAAAAAACATTGCACTTAAATTTCAATTGTCAAATTAGACTTTTATTTGTGACTGAGAAGGAATCGATGACTTTTGTACTACCACAAACAATGGTTAAGATGTATGCTGGGACAATAACATATTGCCTTCGATAACACATTCGATATTTGTGACCATAGAAATGAACATTTTTGTAAACAAAGCAAAAATTAATTACTAGAACTTGTATATCTTCTTTGGCGAATGCCAAACTCTATGTAGATAAAAGTTTTATTGTACAACTAAAGTTCTATTGCTGCATGTTCATTCACTCCACCATGATGTAATAATAGTCTTATAAATTACGCAATGTGTCTTTTATTAAGTCAGCGGTCAATACCTCGAACCATGAGATGTCACGGCTTTAACCTCATTCTAAAAGAAAATACCTTGCGACATAAAACTAGAAGCTTACCTGAGCTTGTACATGTATCGCTCACCTGGTTCTACATTGACCAACTTTTAAGTCATTTTCGACAATGAAGACTTTCAAGTCCATTGTCTTGGAATTCCAATCGCCATCAAAAACCCAGTTGTGATAAGGGATCTTCTAACAAACATTTATGGAAAATTTGTCGAAACGCTAATTTTAAATGTAGTGGAATTTTTAATTTTGTTAAAACACTGATTTTAAAGGAATTTTCTAATTTAATTTTAACCAAATTTTCTTATCGCAACGGCCGCCAACTTGGATGCCAGCTGGGTTCATCAGATATAAATCTAAAAAGGGACCATTGAAGAACCATTCCTGCCAATTAAGGTTCAAATTGAGCATATCACTGATTGTATAGGAACTATTTTAATATTTTCCTGTATTGTCTATTTATATTAACAACCGCCATTTTGGTTGACAGGTGGGACCATCAGATGGTAATCTGAAAAGAATCATTCTTACCGAAACTAGTTCAAATTTTCATATACAACGATTTTATAGGAATTTTTAAATTAATTTTAGCTGAATATTTTCCATTTACAGCAACGGCGACCATCTTAGTTGCCGGGTTGGGTCATCAAATGTAAATCAAAAAGGGATCCACTGAATAACTCTTCATGCCAAAACTCATACAAATCAACTAAATGACTGATTTTATAGGAATTTAATTATTAAATATTTTTTCTGTATTTTCTATTCATAGTAACGGCCACCATTTTGTTTGACGAAAGGGATCATCGGATAGAAATCTAAAGGGGACCACTGAACAATCATTCCTACCAAAACTAGTACAAATTTGCAGAATCAGTGATTTTATTTCTTACTTTATAACCATATTTTCTGTTTATAGTAACGGGAGCCGTACTGGTTGGCAGCCGGGGTCATTAGATATAATTCTGAAAGAAAACCAGGAGCATGGTTCTAAATGACCAAGTAGTTTCAGAAAAAATCTTTAAGTGTTTTTTATCCCTATGTTCTATTTATAGTAACAGTGGCTATGTTCTTTAGTCACCGGGGTGGTCATCGTATACATCCTATGCATCATTCAGGCCAACTTTGGTTCAAATTGGCCCAGTGGTTTCAGAGGAGAAAATTTTCGAAAAAGTTTCCGAACAACGACAACAATGGACGGGCGACGAACGCAAAGTGATGACAATAGCTCACAAGACCATTCGGGTCAGGTGACCTAAAAACTGAAAGAATATCCCTTTCCAATGCTGAATATGTTTTTCGGAAAGAAAAGGTTATTATTCATACGGATCACATACCTCTTGACAGAAAAAAGTATTTTCAGAAGAAATTCCAAAGTGATCTTATCGCAAGCTAAACCACTTTCGAAAACAACGACTATGTCATATACATGTACATTAACTGTGCAAAAAGACTTTTAGTATACAAAGCAATACAATAATTTATAGGTATGTCAATGCTAAGCATGAAATTGTAGCCGCTTTTACATTTATTCGATATAATAAAAAATCAAATTATATTCAAATCAGTTAAAATTATATTTTTTTGTGCTAAAAACTTACTATCAGCATTGACAACAACAGTCATGACTGTAAAGAGTAATCCAAGTGTGAACAACATCCTGAAACGTGTAATACTCTTGAAAGATATAACTGTAACTGGGTATTCATACCCAGTTTGATTGATCTAAGATCCCTCCTACTACAGTGCAGGTCTTTACAAAACTAAGAAGGTGAAGCACTTTCCAGCCAATCATAACATTTCTTTTGAATGCACTCGGTTTTATGTATTTTTTTGCCCCAAGTTTTGATTGGAAGAACCAAAATATGTACACCCTGATACAGATATGATGATATGATACAGGGTGTGTACTGAATACATTTTACTTTTTCAGAACATTGACATAACATTTTTTTAATGCGCTCGGTTTTATGTCGTTTTTGTTATGTCTTAATTTGAAGAACCAAAATTTATACTCCCTGATCTAGATATGATATGGGTTGTGTACTTTTTCAGATCATTGACATTCATTCTATTTGCATTTTATCAAACAAATAGTCCTTTCGTTTCAAATTAAAATGCATGAAGAAGATGAAGTAAAACGACAATGATTATCTGTTGAAACAAAAAGCCATAGAATAAATTTCGTTAAGATCCTTTACAGTTCTAAAAGCATAAAATTTATGATGAAGAAATATAGAACGACGAAAACATAGTTTAATTTGATTAATTGTTAAGATCTTGGATTTTTAAATATGGGATAAAAGGAAGATTAAGTATAGTTTATTCCAGACTATATTTGCAAATTTAAATTGATCACAGTTTTAACATGAAGTAAATTTCTAGTTTAAACTGGAGTTAGAAAATAAGTTAAATATGCATTTTTTT
>JAOXYJ010139904.1:0-10952 GCA_028566555.1 Lithophaga nigra
CATTATACACACACAAAATTATTATCTGAGAAACATTCAAACCTTCTTCAGCGATACAACCAGATATGAAAAGGGGTAGCAAAACGAGTTAAAAATTAATAAAAAGTACTAACAGGATAATACAAATTGCCATAAAAAAACTGGAAGTGAAATAAAATGCCACGGAAGATTATGTATTTCCTGCTTTGGATACGACAATCATCACGTTACCCAATACACTAAGTAATCAAAACGTTCAGACAGCAGGATAAATTACGATAACATGTACAATTGAAACAGACACTCCGTAACTGTAACAATTTCTAATGCCGACCATAAAACTCCTGAATCTGTTTGGTTTGCAAGTGATCTTGGTTAACAACAGTATGATTGTAAAAAAGAAACGTCTACTCAGTAAGCCGAGAAAAGGTAACAGCTGTCTGTAGTCCAGTTCGTTATGGCGACCATACAAAAATATACTGCAACTGTACATATTCAACTATCAATCAAAAATTCGTTTATATTGTATTGCAAGGGAAACAAAATATACGAGATACAGCACGATATATAAACTTGACCAGGGTGAGCTGAACTGGTTACTTTTGGGACGAGGAGAAAAACAGAGAATGCAATGGCGAATTGTAGTAGCAAAACCAAAGATTGAAGCTGTGTATTAAGTTTAATTCTTTACTTATTTCAGGAGGATTACCAACATCTTTAAACAAATACTAGTATACAATACAGAAATACAAATACACATGTAATCAGACATTAACACATAAAAACAGTTTAACAATAGAAGAGACTGTACACAATACAAACATATCATTATGTATTTTTGGCTATACTCTCAAACACGCTTCTAAATACACTTACATTCTCTGGTCTTTCATTAGAGGAACAGTAGCGAAATGAATAGAACCATATGCATCTATGTGATTATTTATACATGCAAATAAAAATCACACTGACTTCTAAATTTGTAATAACAATCTATCATACCAAATTTAGTGCGCAATATGCGCATTTTGACAAATAATGTCTCATCAGTTGTGCTAGAGACCTAAAAATATGGCATAGCAGTAATAAATGCGAAAACGACCAATAAATTAAAGCCAAAAACCAGCTAAGGATAGAGCTATGCACGATGGAGATACTCCTTAGTTTTCTAAAATTTTATACATTAAAATGACAATTTAATTATAATTCGTGTACAACAAGTAGGTTAAACTCGGATATTTCAATAAATCTGAATACAGCTAGGAATTCAGAGTACTTTCACCGGTAGTTAAGTCATCGCTGTCTTTAACCAGTACAGAAGTTACATTTAAATAAATGGGATACAGATTTCTAAGGGTAACAATGGTTATATTGTGACAAAGTATATCTCAAACTGAAATTGTTCTGACAGCCGTATATCAGTCACATGTAAGTAGATGATGTTCTACGTTTTCAACAAACTTCTTACTGCAATAAGGCTGTGCATGACTAAGATTTTGTAAGATACACATGCAAGTTAGCAGCTGATTTTTGAATGAATATCCACTGTGCAAAGAAACGGAATGACGCCAGAGAAATGGATTAAAACAAATGAATTATCAAACTTTTTTCTTCCTCTAAAACAGACTAAAACATTTAAACGATAATGTTACACTTAAAAAATTTCGTTAATTGACAGATTGTAATTAGTTTCCATAACTGTGGCCGTACGTATATGTTATATATTTACATCACTGGTCTTGCCTTTTTTTCCACTAAGGGTCATGTCATTGTGATTGCTTTGTCATCTATAAGTATTTAACTGTGATAATATGTTGGATTATTTAAGGAAATCGAACCCAAAGCTTTTTTATTCTAAATTTTCAAGAAGAAATCGAGTGAAAAGTAATGTATCAATTCAATCTTTCTTTGAACACTTTAAAAACTTAGTATCTTGTAAGGTGAATACTTCAAACACGGTGCCTGGCAGTGATACAGATCTTGATAATAATTTGAATGAATGTGCTTTTGATGAACTTGACAGGAGCATAACTAAAAATGAGATTTTGAATGCAATTTCAAGTTTAAAGTGCGGAAAGAGCCATGGACTCGATGGTTTATTAAATGAATATTTTATAGAATTTAAGGACATATTTATGACAGTTATGTTAAAACTGTTTAACGGAATATTGGACTCTGGTTACTTTCCAAGTGCATGGTTGAAAGCTATACTTGTGCCTATTTTCAAAAGTGGCGTCTACTCAGACCCGTGTAATTACAGAGGAATTAGCCTCGTCAGTAACTTTAGAAAAGTGATTACAGCAGTGTTAAATCAACGATTGTTGGACTGGTCAGAGTCATATGATACTATAACTGATGCATAATTTGGTTTTCGGCCTGGAATGGGAACTATAGATAGCATTTTTGCACTACAAACTTTAATGTTCAAATCGTTGTCAAAAAAGTCGCGTTTGTATTGTTGTTTTGT
Source organism: Lithophaga nigra (assembly GCA_028566555.1). Classification (NCBI taxonomy): domain Eukaryota; kingdom Metazoa; phylum Mollusca; class Bivalvia; order Mytilida; family Mytilidae; genus Lithophaga; species Lithophaga nigra. The sequence goes on from JAOXYJ010139904.1 coordinate 2,447, forward strand.
GGACTATAAAAGAGCATTCGACCCTATTGATTGATTGAATTTATGGTATAAATTGGCTAAAATAGGCATAAGAGGTAAACTGTTAACTTTGCTTAAATCTATGTATAAAAATGTTACTTCCTCTGTACAGGTTGATGGTTTTTTCACTTCTGAAATAGGTCTCATGCAAGGGGAAGTTTTGTCCCCCATTCTTTTTTCACTATACGTTAATGATTGTGAGATGGCTTTTATAAGTGGTAATTGTATACCTAATGAAATGATAGAGTTAAACCTATTTTGCTAATGTACGCAGATGATATGGTAATTTTTTTCAGGATCAGTAGATGGTCTACAATCAATGCTTAATACATTGTATGAATACACTAGTAAATGGGGACTTGATGTAAATATTCATAAAACGAAAATTGTCATTTTTAGAAATGGAGGCTCTGTTAAGGAAAATGAAAAATGGTATTCTAATAATGAATTGATTGAGATTGTTGATTCATTCAGATATTTAGGGTGTGTTATATATTAAAATGGTAAATTTAATGCTATTGTTAGCAAAATAACAGAGCAAGGTAGAAGAGCACAATTTGCTTTACACAGAAATATACAGTCAATGTGTCTTAATTATACTACATTATTATCATTATTTGATACTTATGTGTGTAGTGTTTTGAATTATGGTTGTGAAATCTGGGGTGCAATGAAAGCACCATCTGTAGAAAAGTTACACTTAGATTTCTGCAAACGTATTTTAAATGTTAAACGTTCAACTAATAATATGATGATTTATATTGCCTTTATGTATAAACAGATACATTAGAATTTTTAAATACTGGTTGAAGTTACTGAACATATCTAATTGTATATTAAGTACTGCATATAAAAATTTACTTGGTGATTTGCAAAACAATCCAAATAATAAACTTAATTGGCTGTATTTTGTAAAAAAAAATGAGTTGTTTGCTTTAGGTCATACGGTACAGTTCAGTCAACCATAGCAGTGCTATGTCATTCCAGTGCTTACTACAATAAAGCAAAGAATTTCTGTAAAATGTTTTAATTATCAATTTATGGTTGCAATATATATTTGCAATTCTATGTAGATAAGCCTAAAAAAGTACAAAACTTGGATTAGTAAACTCAGAATGAGTAGCCACAATTTAGCAGTGGAACAAGGTAGATATTTTGGTATTGAAAGGTGTAATAGATTTTGTTATTATTGTAAAAACGACTTAGAGGATGAAATGCATTTTGTTCTTAAGTGTCCTGTGTATAATGGATATAGAGTTCAATATATTTAAAAATATTATTGGCAGAGACCATCTATGTACAAGTACATACAATTAATGAGTACAGATAATGTTCGTCAGTTACGTAATTTAGGCATGTTCATTGATAAGTCTATGTGTTTGAGATCAGAACTGTTGAAAGGTATATAATTAAAATTTGCTGTACACCTTCTGCTTAAATTGACATAATTTGTATTTGTATGTATGTTAATATATAGTACCTATAGTGTATCACTTTGGTTAATAAAGAATTGAATTATATCTCGCTATAACGACTTAGCTAACTCGTTTCAACAACTAATTTAGCTAATTTGTGATAATATAGTAAACTTGTTTTAACAAATTAGATTATGTTATCCGGTATTTCTTGTCCGTCGGTCTGCCATATTCTGCGATCCACGTACAATCTACATTACTGTCATTAGATATAACTAAATTTTACATGATTTTTGTACACTGTAGGTGTGCATCATATATTTTATTGCGAAACCTTTTCAAATTTTTAGAGATTTTTTTAAATTAGATTTAGAGGTCATTCCGTAATAGTACCATATATGAATATCCAATTGGAATATTAATAATATTCATAAAAGATGGTTATTCAAAGAAATGAAAAAAAAAATGTCTTTTAACGTAGAATAGATAAATATAGATTGCTATATATTGTTAAAAATCTGATTTTTTTACTGTTCTGAATTTCAAATTGAATAAGCTTAAAATATTCTCCATATAAGCCATAATGTTAATTCTCAACACAAAACCAAACGTCGATCGTCGACCGAGCTGCGAATAATCTTTCTTTTTCATTATACATATTCTAATTGGATATTCAACGAGATTTTATAAAGGAAGAAAAAGGTGTATTGAAAGATGCAAATATCAAAATATTCTTGAAATGAACTCAGGAGCTTGTTTTTGAAGGTATATAATTCTGGACAAATTCCTTTAGTCATAAAAACCACCAGAGAGGGTTAATGGGAAAAAATTAATTTTAAATATATGGACAATTCAGAACAGGCAAAAAATGAGATTTTGAAACATATATAACACCTATCTAATCTAGGTAGGAAGGTATATTTGCGATAGATTTCGTTATTCATACTTTTTACAGTTGTTTTCATTGGAAGTTAAAGGAATAGAAAAGGTATAATTACATTTTAGCCGGAAATTTTTATGGTCACCATGACGAACTAGTTAACCACAACAGACTCTATTTCACAGGTTCCGCCGTCGTTTCTTTGTCCTGTTCTTTTACCATATACCGATCTTGTACTCCGGGTAACACAATAAGGAGCAGGAAATTTTTACCTTTCCGGAACAACGGCCTTGTCCCTCCGGGCAACACAACAGGGTGCAGGAAATTTTACCTTTTCGGAGCTGCGGCCTTGTTCTCTGGGAAACACAATAGGAAGCAGGAAATTTTTACGTCCCGGAGCACTTGATTTCACTATCAAATGGGAGTACGTGTCCTCTTACAGTGGTTTTTGAAAGCTCTTTTGATCATCTGCTATATTTGATACACGGTAAAACTTGATCTTTTCATTTTTCAATTTGTTTTCTTCAATATTAAGTAGAGAATCGTGAGTTCGTAGCTTGCTCCTTTTGTAGGGAATTTATTCAAGTTATAGATCAATTTTGGCAGACATTACTAGAAGGTTGGGGTGGGATACTCTCCTTAATTTTTGACAGGGGTGTGAGAAAAATGGCCAAGATAACATACGCGAATTAATACCAATACCAATATTTTTATTCCAATTAAGGTCCCTCAAGGGGCAATGACAAATATACATAAAATCAAACAAAAATCCATAACCGCAAAGAATACTCCAAGTGAGAAGTGGGCCCTGAAATACAGCTAGGATTGGTGAAAAAACACCCGAATCTTAAGATTTTTATGAAAAATATATCCCGAACTTCTGACGTACAAGAAAATATACCTCACATTAATACCAAGATTGCACAAAAAACAACCCAAATTTTCCCTGAACACCAGAAGCACACAAAATATTTCCCCGAATTAATACCAAAAACTGCTCAAGAGTGACCCAAATTCCCGCACATGCACGTGTTGCATTATACAGGGAGTTAAACCTCCCTCGGGCTAGAAGTATACCTAGTTTTCAGTTAAAAATACTACCCTTTTCCTTACTCACACAGATTTTTGATCTGCTTATCATGCATGTTTGCTTTAAATTTTTTTAAAATAATTCTGATCAATTAAAAACGTAACTGACCAAGTATAAAACGGAATATTTATGGTACTAGTGTTAAGAATTTTAAGTAATATAAACCCGCTAAATATAGCTACAACGCCCACACTTATACACCCACAAATCAATTCATTATAGTTTGTATACTTTATTTAGAACTGACAAATAATTGCATATATCTTTTCTATCTTCAACTTGAATTAAGTGATCTTTATATTTATATTTATCTGTCTTTTTTAAATTCGTATAGTAAAAATTCCCAACCTCTTTTTGTCGAACGTTAGCCCATCCATCTTTCCAAAAACAAACACACCCTTAAAAAATAAATAAAATAAAATAAAATAAACCCAGACAAAAGAAAAAAGAATTTTACTTTGCATTAAGGACAAAGACAAAGAAAAATGACAAATTTAAATAAATGTATAGTTCTGGTAGTTATGTGATCAGTCTGGACACCATACTCTGCAAGGTGGTTATGGATCAAACATTATTCTCCTTGGATTTGAGATACTCCTTCAAAAGTTTGTTTCACTAATTACCAAGGAATTTCAACCAGGTTGTCTCCCTTGAGTACAAGACTTCATCAAATTTTGTGTAAAATATATTTTGTCAACAAAAAAGCCTTCTTTTTGTTTTTAGTTTTAGTTTGCTTTGCTCTTAGTTTTGTTTGTTTGTTTTGTGTTGTTTTTGTTTTCTCTCTCCGACAACACTTGTCTGTTTAGTTGTTCTGATTCCAGTATGTGGGAAAGTGAACTAATAGCTGCCTCAATGGCTTGAAAGAATCGAGTGGCGTCGGCCTCATATAACGTTCCTTATCAACCATGATAAAGATTCTGTAGATTGCATTATACCAAAATCAATTTAGTGCACCATGGTCTGTCTTATCAGTGGTGCTCGAAAGTAAATATTGTACCAAAATCAATTTAGTGCACCATGGTCCGTCTCATCAGTGGTGCTCGAGACTAAATATTGGAAATCAAAGAAAATAAAACGTCAAAGGGACAACACAATCCAAACACCGGGGGTAACTTACAAGTTTCTTTGGTAGCCCTCTGAAGCCCCCTTTCATATATTTGATTTTCCTAAATTCTAGACCTATATTCCAAAATTCTATGCTATGTATACATTTTAATCCGTGCAGAGTAAATGAAGTAGACCTCATGACGTGTTATACGAGGAATTATTGGTGCTGTGATTCTGTAGTCCTTGTTACATAATTAGCAAAGTCAATAAATTAGCCTTATCATACATTTCATCTCCATTTCTTACCCTTATCATATATTAGCAACTACAAAAAAGTGACCTATTCCAGCGGCTCATCCCTATCAAACTTTCTACTGGAAGTGACCCCCCCTCCCCCGGGAACCAATTAACCTCACCTAAAAGAGAAGCTAAATCCAGTGGCATATCTTTATATGAGGAAGATCAGTATCATTTATAAAGTTGACTAAAAGGAAAATTTAAAGAAGTAAATCTTCAGGTACTAGAAAGATTTTGTGAGAGGACGACCATTTGATTTTCGGCGGGGGGCTAGCTAGATTTTGTAATTAATATTTTGATCCTGATTTTCATGAAAATGTATAATTTGATCCTCGCACTGAAGAAAAATAGATAATTTATTGTCCTCAATTTCCCTCCATCCACACTCAGATCATGACTTATATGGAAATAAATAATTTTTCTTCGGCTTTGTCGAAAAAAAAAATCAACTGCGATTTAGTTGAAAATGAATTATTTGATCCACAAAAATCTTCCAAGCTCCCACCCTCCCCCGAAAATAAAATGGTCGTCCCCTTACATATGTTACATATGAAATAGTTGTAGAATATAAATTATTGTGACCATGAGTGTCACGTTTTTGAGCTTCACTGGACAAATTGCTGTTGGAAAAATAATTCTAATAATTACGCCAAATCATTTATAATCGAAGCTATTTTTTTAAATTAAAAAGTCCCTGAGTAAGAGAGATTAAAGTAAAAAAAATCTCTCTCGTAACTCATTACAACGAGATAAGATGTCATTTTAACGAAATAGTCATAATAGTGGGGATTAATATACTCAATCGAAAAAAAAATATTTAAGGAGCTTCAGATGGAAACTCTATTCAAATACAAAACATTACAAAAACAATGTAATGCGCCAAACTTGACAATGGGGATCCCTTTGTCTATCTCTCTTGTGTAAAAGAAAAGTACAATTTGAAAAATTACTATCAAAATCAGTACACAAAAATGAAAAAAAAATCAAGAGTCAAAATGATTTATTACTTTACTCGGTAAATTTTCTATCGTGATAAATAAATGTATATAGTATTATTATAGATTTTTTCTTTTGACCGGAACAAGTTTATATCTTTGTTTACTTTGTTAATTTATTTATTTATGTATATATGTATCCGATTGAAATCATCCTGGGACATAATATACAAACGTTATAATATTCCCAGTCATCCACTCATTACATTCATTGTCAGCATACGCCACTATTAACACAAGTCTGGAATAATTCTGTATAATTGTGTTTTTTGTTTTGTATTGACTTTGAAGTGAACACAATGGGTTTTTTCAACAATTTACGCACTAAAAATAGTAGGAGTTAACGATTCATAGCGGAACTTGTAGTAAAAACGCAAACCTTCCGGGAATTTCAGTTTCCATTTTTGTAAAATTGTAGGTGTTACACTGATAAATATACCTTCGACATGGATCATAAACTATTAACCACATTAATAAATTAAATTTTACTATCTGTAGTAATATTGACAAGACATTTCACGGTTTATTAATACATTCCCACACCAATCAATACAATCAATGACGATAATAGAAGGCGGTACCTTCTCGGGTTTGGCTCCGTATTGATTGGACAGCTGTTAATCAATTCGCCGGAAGTTGTAATGATTATTGTTAATCCCATTCATAAATTACGAATAGTGTTTATGAATGAAATCTCATTTACAACTCGAGCAGCTGAAGAAAGACATGAAAATGAATTTCATCAATAGCAATACATTTTGCAAGAAACTTGAACATCATTTAACATCTAAATCCAGGGATCGCATCATACTAATTGATACAAGATCGTATTTAGCGTACAACGAAGATCACATTCTAGGTGCTTGTAATGTGTATTGTCCGCCGATTTTGAAGAGAAGGGTAAGAAACGGTGGAACAATTCGTCTGGAATCAATGCTTGGATGTGAAATACAGAATAAGTTAAAAAGTGGACAGATTGACACGATTTATATGTATGATGATGGATCTTACCGATCTAACCTCGACGAAATGTCAGACTTGTTTATTGTATGGACTTCAATGTGCAAATTGATCGACAGCAAAAAATGTTTCTTACTTGAATGTAAGTATACTTTTCCGATGAAATTTTCATTTTTTTTCATACCCTTTCTTAACTGGTATAAGCTGTGTTATTTTATAAGTATTTTATTTGTGCTGTTCTTTTAGAAATACTCTAAGACTTGAAAAAAGGGGGAACACAAAAGTTTCTTTAAATAAAGGAGAACAGTTAATTATAAATATTGCCGATAAATTTTTAAAAATATAATCATATTATTTTTAAGAAGAGATTTTACACTTTTGTGCAATGATTAATGATAACGATCAGACTGGTCATGTTTTGTCCGTTTTAGTTCATGTTGTCAGGTCTCCTGAAATTGTAAAAAAAAAATTTATATCGATGAAACTTGTTATATTGATACATTTCAATTCAATATGTACAAATCTACACATGCGTTATTGATTTTTGATTTCATTATTATTTTTTTTACACCCCGGTCAGTTCCCATGGGCATATGTCCTTGTTCCTCCGGAAACGGAAATTCTACCCGATTATGTTAATTAGATCCTTTGACCAGACCCATGGGAGTAATTTTATTACCGGAAATCAACACTTGTTATCTTCTATTATTTAATTAAAATGTCATTATGATTCGACACTGTAAATAATACATGCGGATGTTAATCTTTGCATATCATACAATAGGAATTTAATAATAGTGTATTAAATTTCTTTACCATATATAGTAATTTATATTACACGGGTACGTTCTAAAGTATACAAAAGACGTGGATATAAGAAAAGAAAAAGAGAGCAAAATGCATGTACATTGTTTTATGTATGTTGATCATGTTGATGGACATAGATATGTAAATAAGTAATCCCAGGTTTACTTTGTCATACCCTTTAATTGTTGAGCTGCTCAAATTAAAAAAATAACATAAAAAATAAAATAAAGAAAGAAAAGAAAAGAAAAAAAGAAGACAAAGGATAAAAACTAAAAATAAAACATTAATAAATAAAAAGTAAATATTGCTTAAATTAAAATTCTGAAACTGAACTTTTTCTTCAATACACACTGACCTACGTACATGTAAGTTACAAGTGTCACGATTAAAAGTACTTATTTATAGTTTATTTTAACACTTTAAACTTTATGGTTTAAGCTCTCCCCCAGAAAAATAATAATTACATAAAATAAAATAAACATAGATAAACAAGCGATGTCTAATTGAGCACACGAGATCAAACAACTAATACATCATGTTCGTGAATTACCATTTCTCTTGACATTTTTTTTAAATGCATGTGAATCCGTTGGGTGAAATATGCCTTAAAATTACAAAAGTGATATTTATAAAACATTATTATCAGAAGGCTATATTAAACTGAAGCCGATATGTCTTCAGTTTTAGATTGTTCGTCTGATACCATATCAGCATGTCATGAGTTTCTGTGATAATTTTCAAGATTTCAACTCAACCTCTATCTTTGTCACCGTACGGAGTGGGTAGGGGAGGGATGGGTATATTATACTAAGTATAGATCTGGGGTAATAAAAGTGAACGTGCTGTAAAACCTTCATATTCGGGGTAAAAAACCTGAGCACGCCCAATGTGTACAATTTGATATTGACCATATTAACCACAAAAAGTACATTATTGCATGCTCGGTTTGTTTAACCATGGTCGATTGTAATTTTACATAGAAGGCAAAGGAAAGTGA
>JAOXYJ010140123.1:0-10950 GCA_028566555.1 Lithophaga nigra
TTGGTCCGGTAATAACTGATTTGGTCCAGTAATTCCACTATCATTACTGGACCAAATGTCCAGTAATGTCAAAATAATCTTTGGAATGACTGCAAACTTGTATCATTTTTAACATCTGTCATAAAAAGAAACCCTGATTTCCTGAGATATTAATTCTGAAGATATATGCTACTACAAATGTCTCTTTCTAGTATTTTTTTAACAGTTAACTTATTATAAGGGCACATATCTTGTAAAGAGTGCATCATAAATGTCTTTAAATCTTTTAAAATATAGTTTATAATATTTCCGTGGGAAATATTACAAAATGAAATGCTCTGTTTGTCAATGAATATTGAAAGAAATGAACGAGAAATAAAGATTTTTGAACCAGTAATTTCATGACCTTCCATGCAAAGTTTTTTAACTGCATACATGGTAAATATGTTGACAGATTTGAGCTCTGTGATATTCATCTTGAATTCACTGACTATCCCCATTACTTGAGTTATATATTTTTTTTCATTTATTTGTATTTTACATTTTCATCATCTTTCTCATGTTTCTACAAAATTGTATATTTGCCCATTTATCTATCCTCAACAAGATGATGATCAAAGATGAAGAAAAAAAAAATGAAAATAGCTTTTCCTAATATCTATGCAATGATGACTTTTTTGCACTCTTCACTAATCAAAGTGCTCATGATCTTCTCAAAACTATTTTTAAAACTACAAATAACATGCAGGTATCTGATACATTTGCAAACTTAACTTCTAATTTATTTTTAATTAGAAAATTGGTAAAATCACAAAACACCAATTAAATCACTTCCGTAAAATCATTTCTGCAAAACTATCAGAGAATCTGACAAAGTGTATTGTCCCTGCTAATCAATAACAAAGTCCTAGAAAAACAATAAAATGCCCTTCCTTCTTTTCCAATAGACTACTGAATTCATACAGTTCATGGTGAGTTTATATCTTCAAGGTAAACAACACCCAATTAATGTAACAACTTGATCCAACTCAGAAGCTTGCATATGCAATGATCCTCACTGGAGAGTACAATACTTTCTTTTTTTTCCTCTGGCATGGATGGGATTGCACTTGACCTGTGCACTGGTGCTATTAAACTTCGTAAAAAAATTTGAAACCCCCACCCCCTAAAACAATGAAATAGGTGGGAAGAAATGGTGTAACCACTTTCAGAAATTTTTCAGCTATATCATAGCTATTGGAATTAACATGGGGAGGTAAGCCCACACAGCTGTCCAGATGAACTGTTTGAACCTCAGCCTTGGGTTTTAACACATCAAGATTGATCGATTGTTGTTTGTTTAATGTCCAGTGGCAAATTTTTCATGCATATTCAGGATGAGAACAAGTTAACAAATTTATCAATTGATAGCATCTGAAAAGTGGGTCGACTGGGAGAAGGGGCGGATAATTGACTGCCACTGGAAAAAGAGGGTGTGTTGGTTAGGGTCAGAAATTTTGCCTTACAATAGGTCACCTATGGACCCCTCCGAAGAGTTGTTGCCAAAGGGTTCTTTAACGTGCAAAGAGCATGGCACTCTCCCAACACGTGCCTTGGACTTAACGTCCCCAATCAGACTGGACATGACTGCATATTTATACATCCTGCACAGGCAGCCAAACGGACGCTCCCTCAGCACGGGTCCTACTGCTGGATGGGAGGAGTCCAGGTAGCCATACTTCTATATCCCAGCTACCCTTGGGGAAACACATCAAGAAGGGCAAGCAAGACTCAAACCTGCAACAGCAACGTTGGTCATGAGTCATCGACCTTAGCAGGCAGCAAGGCTCTCAGTGCTGCTACCAATGCAGCCATCAAAGGTATTGAGAAGGGTGGAACTAAGGCCGTAGATCATCTCATAAGAAAGATTCTGCCAAAGACGGCAGACAACAGAAGTGACAATGGACAGATCAGTCAATAATAACACTCCAACTAATACAGGCACAGAATCCAACATATACTAAAACTATTGTTTGTTTGTAGATTTAAATTCCTATTTTTTCTGACAAATGTGGTGTCATCAAAGAGAAAAGTACATTAAACATCAATAACCCACAGCATTATCATTATGTTGTCCATTTTAAATCAATTTCAAATATATTTCATACATACTTGCCTTAATACATGTTAGGTTATGAGAATTAATACAAACATTTAATGAGTATCCCAGAGGACTTCACACTGATTGAAGCAGAAACTAGGCTAGTAGTGTCACATCAGCAACCCTGACCAACTGGTCACAAAGGCCAATAAAAAGTTTTTAATGAATTAAACTGGTTTAAAAATGTGGATTATTTCTATATTTGATATTACTTTGTAGATCTGAATTTTATATAAGACGACAGTGATGACATATTACGTGACAAAGCCTATCAACAAAACATCTGAACTCTCTTTTGAGCTATTAGACAGATCTAACAGACATGACATACCAATAATTTGTTTTAAAAGCTTAGCTACCCTGCAGAGGAAAAATATTAATTTAAGATCATCAATAACCCTTTTTGCACTGGCAAACACTGGATATTCATGATAAAATCTAATTGTTGACCCAATTGTTTTACTGAATTACGTAATATATAGTTTTTTAATGCCTTCTCACAATTAATGAAACTATGCTGCATAAACCTGCCAAAAAATATATGCTTTGACAAGAGAATGCTTTCCCTGGATTTCGGGTTATATTTTATTTTCAAGTATCTATACAGATAAATACATTAATTTTCAAACTGGTCTTAAAATTTTGGCTGTATTCACATCTGCCTGCTTTCCAAAAAATAAATCCTTTGAAACAGCTGTTTAACATAAATTTTATAATTTATGTGCTATAAAAAAAGTACAAAGGGACCAGAAATCTGTAAATCATGAAAATGCTAAAATTAGAACAGTAATCTGCTTTCCACAAAATCATAATCAGCAAATATTGTTACCACATCTATATGAGGAATCAAAAGCAACCACATAATTAAAAAATCGATAAATGTCAAAAATTTTATTTATTATGACTGCATACTCTTCTACTCACTCCTCTTAATATCTACTCCACTGTAAACTTGATATAGATATCCTGTACTAAGTATCACTTCATCTTATAAAAAACTGTACCGTATAATACTCAGGACGTTTAGAAAATTCAAAATACGAGGTGCTTATTGAAATTGTTGAAAAACATATTTCCAGTTTTATAGGATTTCTAGCTTTGGTAACAATGGCACATCGTCTCCTTTTAATTATTTTATTATGCCAAGTGATACTATCTGCGTAATTTAGGGGACGCTTAATACGGCAAATATGGTAGTATAAATGGCCTTGCTGCAATAATTACCCTCTGTATTTTCATTCCAGCCACCATTCCTAAAACAACTACGCACAAACCATTTCAAGCTTTGATATAATTAAATATGCCACCATTTTTCATATTATTCCTCTTCCTTGAGAGTTATTCCCCTTTGTACATATATTGTATAAACCTTTCATTTTCTTTAAAATGTTCACCTACCAATGCTTTTGAGGGTATATGCATGCCAATTACAGCAGTCAACTTTCACCAAATCTCCAATATTCCATTATACAGTTATATATCTACCAGAATGGGGAAATAACTGTTATAAAGGGCAGGAACTATAATGACCAGAAATTTTACTTCAGTACAAGTATAATATGAAACAACACACAGTCGTTCAAAATTGAAGTCGTATGATTTTAAACTGTATCTACTACTTCTACCTGGCACCCAAATTTCTGTTTATTCTAAGCATACTAAGTATTCAATATTTATGAGGATAATAGTGGTTCTTTTCTGAAAACATAATGTCCTTGTACATGTATTTTTCAAACCCTCTGTCAACAGGAAACACGATCCTGAAATGTCTTAGCATTTTACAATATGAAATATATTCACTATTTATATTCCATATCTCAACAAATACACATTACTTCTGTCAGCCCTTTGACAAAAGACCTGTACTTTTCAATACGTACTGAATATAGTAACTTTCAATCCATAAATCACAATTTAATTATTCACGGATTATACCTTTCGTTTACCTGCGTTACCTTGTTCACCTTGATGTTTATTTACGTCTATAAGGAAGGGGAAGAGGACACATGAAATACACAACAATATAATTGGTCAGAATTGTGAATATAATCGTTTAAATATTTCAAAGAATGAAAAAAATAACCTGATTTCGGTGAATGACTGTAATACAATTGCATCTTGTCAACCAACGAGCAGTCACTGAAGTCCTGAACAAAAAACTGTTTCAGAGATGAACTATTTTTTTACTCGTTAGTCCTAAGTTTCTCATCAGAAAGAGTTGGGTTTGTATTTATCCTTTTTGGGGTTTGTATAGCCATCCAAGGGCACCAAATCAGAAAACAGCTTGCTAGACAAATCCCAAGATTAAAGAAGCCTTCAATGTTTTACCATTCATTTAGTATACAAAAAACACTGAAGAAATCCTGGAATCAAATGTCAAGGCCTGAGTAATGGCACCAAAAGCAGCCAGAGGATAAATTCATAACAATAGCAAAATTACACGATGTAAATGAAATAATTTCCTTGAGATACAAACACAAAGTATTACATGTAATAAAGAAAGAAAACTTCATCGATCTTTTCTCAACGTAAAGAATTTAAAAATTTTTCATCTTCTGGAAAAGATCGTAAAATAATTCACTGGAAATATTGTAGCAAATCTGAGTAGTTCATCAAACATTAGTTCAGTTAAAGGATTAATTATGGATGAAGGACTACAATATACAGATCAAACAAGTGAAATTCAATACTCTGTGAAACTGTTCTTTATCATCTTTCCATCTTTGTTGTAGAAAATTAAAGATCAAGAGTTATTTAATATTTGAATTATTTAAAGAATATACTCTACAGCTGGACAAAGGTAATTTTTTAAGCAGAATAACAGTATTCTGTTTAACCCACCCATCAACCTTAATGCCTTCTTCAACTTGAAATGGACTACCTGGTAATTATAACTACCAAGTCTATCAATATTCAAAACTCCCTGTCAACTTAATACCCCTTTATGAGAGAGACAGGCTTTTTACAGTTAGTTGTACATGATAATTTACCCTGTGAATTTGAAAGAAATTGTAAAATTAGCATAAGGGACAATTTATACTAATTGGGAAAGTAAAGTGTCCGAAATTAGCAAGAGTCCAGAAGCCAGAGTCCCCCAATTTTGCCATCAGGCCTGCCAATTTGTTAAAAAGGTAATTGTATGGGCCCAAATTTCTATAAAACTGCTTGTAGGACCTGCTATTTTCTTACTTTGAAAGTAATTTCAGACAATGAGGGCATTACAAATTTTGAATATAGGAGAACTCTGCTGAAAATGGAAGTATGGGGAATTTCATTGATCTAAATGTTTCCCAACTGGTCAAGAATTAATCTGTGAGTATGCCGAGATCATGGAACATCACTTACAAAGATGAAATTGAATTTCTCAGTAGGTCTACTTCTTTGCAAGCTCAAGCAGAACAGTATTCTGTTTGGGACAATATGCAGCAACATTCATGCATTAACCCCATAAAATATTAAACTCTGAATACCCCTAAATTGTCCTAATCCATGATCTTTTTGGGCTAAGAGGTAGAGGTCACATTTAGATTTCTTAAACTGCAACTGGACATGGGACTGCAACAGTGAGTGCTTTTGTACCTATGTACACATAATACACTGCCAACTGAAGGCCATCTGACACAAATGAATTCAGACAAATTACCACAGACAACAACTAAGAACTAGATATATTCATTCAGCCACTTAATTGATCAATTTCCTGGGATAATATACAGCTGTGGCAAAAAAAAAATCTTCTGATTTGACAAGGTTTAAGAAATCAATTACACACTCCCTCAATTTGTAGTCACAGGAAATTTGAATAACGGATATTTCTTTTTTCATTTGGAAGTAATCTGATAAACCAAACACAGTAATCTCAGGAGAACACGGTGGCATGTAAATGTGGATGGTTGATACTCAAGGATGTGGTAACACTATGCTCAAAGTACCTTGTTGGTCCAAAATTCCTGACGACAAGTTAATACCTTTGTAATTGATCCAACTGAATTACCTCGGACACGTGTAGAATTTTTTCCACATCCCTAATTTCAACTTTTTTTTGGTCCGGTTAATTAAGACTCCTGGTTAACTAAAGTAAAGGAACATGATTATAATAACCCAATATTCATTTACTGTATGCTGGCATTATGATACAATAGACAATGGCATCCTTTTTGTCATTCCTCTGGTGTTTTCAGCACATTCAACCTTCTGACTGTAACTCCTACCAAGATGGTTTTCAAACTTGCCACATGTGACAGTCAATGTAAGCACATAAAATTTATTAGCTTTGTTCTAACATTATTAGTGCTGTGCCCCTTATTAGACAGCAATTGGGACAAGCAAGAGTTATACCCCTTTACAGCTAACATTGGGAATAGTACCATATCTTTGAAGATCCTGTCATATTTACATACTCTATTTCCAATTTTTTTTTTACACAATTAGGTCAATTCAATAAAGAACTGACCAGTTCAAGAATGAAATTAAAAGTAAGATTTTGCCATTTTACAAACAACTCTGAGGTCAAATATCAAAACCACACAATATTAACTTCACTTGTATAACTTTCACCTTTCAGGGTCACAGTCCCTTTGAAAACAGAGACAGTTGTGTTCCTTCATGTTTTCTAAGATATCAATCACTCCATACCTAAGATAATTACGTTCCTAGAAAAAAGTAAACCAGATACTTTGTATCAGTTTAAATAATGAATTTCTTGGAATTATTGGTTTTTATGTCAACAGAAACCATCATAAAATCAAACCTATCTTTTTTCAAAATCAGGCTAATCCAGTTTTGTCAATATCTTGACATAGTTTTTCATTTCCTGATTATCTTGACATTCCGTCTATTGTGTTTCACATAAAATATTGGATCGTCGCATGTCTGTTTCACATAACAGATCTTCTATTTTCCCAGAAGAAAAAACTGCCATTTGAAAACGAATGTATTTTAAGACTGCCATATCAAGTATTTGCAATCTTCAATGATGAAGAGATAATGCTGCACACTCATGTGCATATGCACACAAACAAAGGTAGACAACCAACCCAAATCATAAAACTAAACAAACATGATCATTTATGCTTTCAAAGAACCAAAAATTTCACTTGTATTTTTTTTCACCTTAAAGTTGTATTGTGTGGTATGTAACTAAGGGATCCTGAATTTTTTGAAAACAATCAGACATTTTCTGTCGTCTTCCATAAAAAATTTTGAACTTTATTTGTCATGTTGCAAATATAATAATTTAATCCAACTTGTTTATTGACAATCACTTTTTCAGTGGATATACTTTTCTTGGTTTGGTTAAAGTTATTTGAACAATCCTGTAATTCGAAATAAGACTCAGGACATGAATGATAAATAATCAGAAATTTTTGTAAACACAGACATTCAGTTGTTCCAGATATTCAACTTCATATTTTGCTTATAAAATGAAACAGATATCTGTTGGTCAAAAAGATTCGTGTGGCAACTAGAAGCGTTTTGGAAAGCCTGATACAAACTCAAAGCAAGATTCACTACAACAGATTCAAGATGAGATGAACAAAATTTATATCTATCTTTGGGAATTTATATCAATCTTTGGTCTTCTTTAAAATTGATGACATGGAACTCCCAGTTCACACGCAACAATGCATGTTTATTTAACATCTACTTTGTCCGAACCTATTCAATAGTATATTTCAATATAACAATAGCATATGTTTAAATTTTTATATAAACCTTAAATGGCTTAATCCCAAAATAGGTTTAGATGAAGAGTTCAGTTAAGGTGCTCACCTATTTACACTTTCTCTGTCAAGTTAATTGATTTCAGCCATTATAATAACTGTAAATCTCTTAGTTATCACACAGCAATCAATATCAGAAAATGTCTCCAAGGACAAACACGATTTTGATATGATAAATTATAGAACTGGGTGTCACTGAGGCTGATTTGAACAACTGCGTTCAAATAAATCAGACAATTATCATTTGCCACATTAACTAAAGTGCAATAAGATCTTATTTCCCAAATATTTAGAATATACAGAAATACGCTGACCAAGTTTTAGCCTAAAATGTCAAATCCTCAAACTGCTGTTACTAAGTTAGATGACTGGTTTACATACTTTATCCACAACTATACCAGCCTAACACCGCTGCTGAGGAATCAAGTTCCAGTATCCCTGCTTTACATGTAAATATTTTCCTACATTTATTCAAGGTTGCAGGGATTACCAGTTCAGCTTCCACCCCTCCACCTTCCAACCACCACCCCAACCCCATTAGTCTGGTAGTCACAACATAGCTGAAAAGCTGCAGAAAATGACAATGAACCCACCCAACCCACCAACCAACCTCAAAATTGTCACCCTATGTCCACACACTCTAAAGCAGAAAGACATATAAACACATAATTAAGCCTTTCTGAACCCAGACTCTGACAAAATTAGCTATATGAAATTCCCCTGAAGTAGCTGACCAATATTTTGACACAAAGATCATAGTGACTCAAAAGTTATAGGTTTGTTGATTACAGTTTAAGACCACTGTCACTAACCTCCGCTGTACTTCGCTAACCACTTTTATTAGTGACAGAAGTAAGAATATCTAGAAGAAATCTTCGATAAAAATTTCGTGACCAATGACGGGCATGAAAGAGGAATGGAAACCAACTATTCACAGACTGGCTTCATTGATTGAATGGGTTTTTTCATCACTTTCAGTAATTTTTTGGTTATGTCTTGGCATCCAATCTTTGCTGGAGGAGGAAGCCAGTGTAAACAGCAAGAACCCTGAACCTTTGGCCAGAAAGTTGGCAATCCTTGTCAATTAAGCAGTGTTAATCATAAAGAATTTTCTAGTGGAGTCCCTGCAAATTTTAGGCATGTCACAACAGTACAATGTATCACACTTTTCAATATTCTCAAGAGTCCTGAGCAAAATGAGGTGAGTATGAGACTCAGAATTCTGACTTACGAAGAACACTGATTAGGATTTGAGCTAAGCCCAACCTGGTTTGAACTCACAACATCGGTGATTAACAGTAGATTTCCAACTTGGCCCAAGAAGACCCCTAAAAACAGTGGAAATTTACACTACCATATCAACATGAATATGACATGTTGCAATGCAATTTACAGAAGAAATGAACTTATAGGTATAATAAATAATACAATGATTCCAGACTTGTCAGAATCAATCTGACTGTGAAATGTCAGAGTCCGATGCACGGATTATTTAATTTCCGAGGAGCCAGACTGTCCAGTAATGATGTTACATAAGTTGATTAATGCCAGTTATTGGACGTCAATGATACATAAACAGGGCAATACAAGCCTTTTGGAATTTGCAACATACAATATGATTTTTTTTTTCTGTTCGTCTGAATAGCTTAACCTTATAGTCTGACAATCGAAAGAGTATTTTATCCATTTACATAGAATGATTATTGGAAAAGGAAGGATCTAAGAGATATGGATGTAACTATTAACATGAAAGACAACCAACTGACAATAATTCATGCATGCATGTTCATTTTTTAGGGTTAAAAAAGCCAGTTACTGTGGATTCATTTTCGTGTGTACCAATTTTTGTGGTTGTAGAAAAATATAAGGTTTCGAGGATACTTAAATTCGTAGTTTTGCCATTTCTTACTAACAAGTCAACTGATTATTTACAATTCGTTGGATACTTAAATTCATGGTTTGCCTCTTCCCACGAAATCCACGAAAATTGGTATCCCACGAATAATAATGAATCCACAGTATTTAAAACTCTTTGTGACAAGTATACACAACAGGGATCCAACGACTATTCTTGTTTTGAAGATTAGGGCATTTAGGTGAAAAATATATGTTTCATGTTAAAACTAGAGGCTCCCTGGAGCCTGTAATTGCTCACCTGGCAAACATTTGCCTCAATTATCTGAAAATGGACTGCTATGGCACCATTCATAACACTGATTCAAATACACACATTTTATTACTTTTTGCATTATCAGAGAAAAGTAACTGTGTCACTGATTTTAGAGGAATTTTTAATTTTTTTTTCTCTGTTTTCTATTTATAGTAATGACCTCCATTTTGGTTAATGGGTGGGGTCATAGGATGGAAATCTGAAAGAAGACCACTAAAAACCATTCCTGTCGAAACTGGTTCAAATTACCCATAACACTGATTTTATAAGAATTTTTTCAGGATTTTTTTCTGTCATGTCTGTATTTTCTATTTATACTATTGGCCACCATTTTGGTTTATGGGTGAAGTGATCAGATACAAATCTGAAAGGGAATCATAAAAGAACCATTCCTGCAAAAACTAGTTCAAATTTGTCAAAACAATGATTTTATAGGAATTTCACCTGTATTTTCTATTAAGGCAACAATCTTGGTTGGTCATGTGGTCATCGTATATAAATCTGAAGAAGGACTGTTGAAGAACCATATCACTGATCATGATGATTTCATAGAAATTTTTTCAATATTTTTTTCTATTTTCAATTAATCATTTCTTTCCATGACTGGGATCATTAAATGGAAATCTGAAAGGAAATCACTGAAGAGCCATTCCTGCACAAAAACTAGTTCAAATTTTTTTGAAACACTGATTGTTTAGGAATTTTCGATATATTTTTAGTTTTTTTTTTCAATTCCTTAACTCTGAATCTAAAGAAATTCACACTGAAAAGCAAACATTTATATGAAGAAATATTATTCATTTCTTTACCGATTAAAATACAAATGTAGTTTAAAAAAAAGATGTTATTGACCTCATTCCAATCTTTACCCAGAGTGTGACTTATTTCAGTCCTGACCTGAGACCTGTCATATATTATTACACAAAATATGTGACCGT
>JAOXYJ010140231.1:0-10949 GCA_028566555.1 Lithophaga nigra
TTTTTGGCCCTGGCAGCCATCTTGAATTTCCGATCGGCACGAAAAACAATAATTTTGTAGAGGTCCTTCCAAGGAACATTCCTGCCAAGTTTGCTTCCAATCTGTCAAGTAGTTTCAGAGAAGAAGACTGAAATGTGAAAAAGCTAACGACGACGGACGGACGACGGACGCCAAGTGATGGCAATAGCTCACATGGTCCTTCGGACCAGGTGAGCTAATAATGAGATGAAGATGACATCAGTGTATGTGTTATATTGTGACTTTTGTTAGTTTCTTTTTAACATTTTTCATTGTGAAAATCATCCAAATAATGGGTACATTTGGAATATCTCTAACATCTTCACTATACTATGGCAAAAACACTTTTTCAAAGTCAGATTTGTGAACCACTACAGAAACATTATACCAAATTTTAAATTCTAACTGGAGATATTACACGTTTTAGAACTATCACAACTGATATATTTGAAACAATAACTTTGATATGAAATTTCATTCTTTTGTTTGACATATAACTTCTGATAACGAAATTCTGTACCAAGGTC
Organism: Lithophaga nigra; assembly: GCA_028566555.1. Classification (NCBI taxonomy): domain Eukaryota; kingdom Metazoa; phylum Mollusca; class Bivalvia; order Mytilida; family Mytilidae; genus Lithophaga; species Lithophaga nigra. Next base: position 546 of record JAOXYJ010140231.1, read on the forward strand.
ATACTTCCAATTCTTTGAAACCTATTGAAAGAGTACAATTTCTTTCATTTTTGTTGCTGTTGTTTTGGCAACTGTTCTTTACGGTACAAAGAACAACTTAGTAATCTGCCGATTAAAAAAGTTAGAACATGACTTAAGTAGGAGATGCATGGCTGACACCATTACAATATTGGACATGCCCATAGAAAGTGTTTCACAGTTTTGATATGATGTCAGTGATTGAAATATCACAACACTAACCTGCATAGACTGAAGCTCCGAGAGTGACAGATCTTTTACTGATATTTTAAAGTTTTCTAGTTCATCTCTCTTTTTCTGAAAAGAATAGTAACAATGACAGTACCAATGGTCCTAATGTTCACATATTTGCTTGTTTTGTTTTTAAGGTTGTTAATTGAGAATCATACTAGTACAATGTAAGAACTGAAATTGTCTTGTCCAGAATCAACCTTAAATTATGTCCAGTAATAATTTGAGTTGCTTCCCTTTGTCCATTTATTTAGATATAAAAGGCAAATAACACAAATCAATACACATGAATATAATTCCACAGGAACCTGTTAATGGTGACTGACAGCATTAAATATCAGTAATATTTTGTTTCATAGTAGAAGTATGTAAGGACAGAAGAGAAATTTGAGAAATTTGCGGAAGTTTCTGTCTCAAATGGTGAAGTTTGAAGATAGTAAATACTGGAACTACTTTTCATAGCCATATGAAATTGCTCACATTGTACAGATTTTGCAAATCTGAACAAAAATGAGTGATGGTATGTACATTTACACAATGGTCTGGTGTAAACAGCAAATCAAATCCACTGTGATAAATTTTCTCTGGTATATCTTCACAACCAAATTTACAGACAGAAAGGACCCAGTTCAGCTACACAAAATGTGTGTAGACACATTATAACATGGTTATAACTAAGTTTTGAGACAGGTGGGTGCAATGCGTAAGTAGCAGGGAATTCTTAGCATCATTCTCATTCAATTCAATTATAAAAATACCAAAGCAGCCGGAGATCCAGTCTGCAGTTGAAGGGGAAACTCCCCATCTACTATCCCTTTGTGACAACCCTGTATTATACCTCATTCCTGTCCATACATGTCTCTCATACTGGGACTGAAAATATATCAAGGTTATTGACTTCCCTGGTATTTTTTTTAGAGCTTCTAAGAGATATGGTCAGATCCAATAACATTTGGACCATGAAGAGTACCAATCAGATGATGAAATTAAGCTGGTTTATGATAGTAGTAATTAAATAAGACCAGACAATTGTGAATGCTACTATTGTCAACCATAAAATTTAGTATATTTAAATCAGATAAGGGTAAAATAACTTTAAAAAAAGATGGTCAGTTGTAAGAAAAGACACCTATGTCAGACTTGTAGAATTTTTTCCATAAGAGTCTGCGTGAAAATGAAGAAGGTCAGGACCGCAGACTTTCCCTATTTTCAGCACATGCTTCTTATATTATCTTTATTGGAGGTTGAAATTTCTACATTCCAATCCCTATTTATTACAAAAAGCAAGAATAACCCCATTTTTTTTGTCCATGTATTTCCCTCAAGCATAGAACAGAACTATTTAACACCTTTATCAGTCCTACAGCAGTACACAAGGCTAACTACCTACACAACTCCTCATATAGGCCTCATATAGTGATTTTCTTACCTTTCTGTACGTAATAAGTACATGAAAATCATGGTATATCACTGGTACCAAGTCTTTACTTAACATCACATCAAACTCTACAAAGTCAGCCCCCTAAAAAACAAAACAGGTCCTTTACTTGACAATATTGATGGTCAAAATCTGGGATTGTGGTTTACAATGTACTTCTAGAATAACAAAAAATATGTCATTTAAAAAACAATCATTCTGTTTTTGCAAATTATAAAAAAAATCTCCAAATAATGATTATTTGTGTAATATTTCAATGTCTGACATCTTATTCAAGCTGAAGGCAGATTTGTGATCAAAATATACTTTGGTCTAACAGCAGAAAGAGAGAAAGTGCCACAATGGGGAGATAATTCATGTTAGATGATACGTGTTTCATCATATGATTTTCCTTTCCACAATATAACAGTATGACCAAAGTTCATTTACAATTGCCAGAGAACTCGACTAATGGTGAAAAAGTGAAATTTACACACACACAGGTGCATCTAGGATTTTGTGAAAAGGGACAGATGTCCCTTAACTGCCCAAAAAGAGAGAGAAGAAAAGTAGTATCTGGGAATGTGATTTTAAAAAACATGTGAAGTTTTAAGCTGGCATTATTAAAATTATCCATCACGCTTTCTCCAACTACACCATTTAGCGTATCTTCCTTATCTTTTGTTCCTTGGTGAAACATTCGGCTATTGTGTTTTCTTGAATGAAAATATCTTATTCAGTATAAGAGCAGCATTATTAGTTGATACTGGAAAGGAAAAAAAATCTTTGTTATTTCTTTGCATCTAGAAGGAAATCTTATCAATTTTAGGATTACGATATCGAGTCTGCAGTGAACGATGAAAAAAAAACACACACACTATTCTCCGCTTCCATTTTTTAATAAAATCTTTTTTTTTCTTTGTCAGTCGAAAATCATGGGATATTTGCCACACATGTTGACATAAAGTTTCCACTCCTGACAGAATTTTGCCGAATTAGTTCACCTAGCTAGTCATTCTTTTGGGGAACTCATAAAATACCACAGTTTTAAAAATTTTACTTTTGGCGGCTGCCCTAGTAACAGAAAGTTTACGATAGAGCGAATCTGGAATGTTGGAACTTCATGTCCGTGATATTCTCATCGAATGAATTAATAGCGGGAAGCTAGTATAAAGCGGATATAAATTTAAAATCTTAAGGGTTCTAGGTATTCCGGTGACAATCTTTTGGGTTCGAAGTACCTTTTGTCATTAGACCAAATACAGGTGTTTCAGTTACATGTAAGAGTGGACACAGAATATTATAGATTATAATACATGCCTGGATCAATAAAACACATGTACAAGCATAAAGGTGCACCTAAAATATTTAAAGAAATACAGCCTAGTGTGAGGACGGACCCATAATGTTAGAATTATGGGTCGGGATACTTCCGATGAGTGGAATAGTAAAACACACATAAATACTAATGCAGACATGTAATGTTAGAATTACAGGTCCAGAGGACTATTGTTGACTGATCCAATAAATACCAGGCCAGAGTAAGAGCAGACCCAGAATGTTAGAATAACGGGTCCGAAACACTTATGATGACTGTAATATTAATATACGTAGGCACTAGGACAGACCTAAAATGTTAAAATAACAGGTCCGCAGTATTAGTGACTGAACCAATAAATAGCAGGATAGAACAAATGCGGACCCAGAATGTTACATGACTAGAATTCCGTATTAATACGCGTAAGTACTAGGGTAGACCTAGAATTTTGGAATTACAAGTCCGCTGTACTATTGATAATTGAACCAATAAACATCAGGCTAGAATAATGGCGGATCAAAACAGTAAGAATTACGGATCTCGACTACCTTTGATGACTGGAATAGTAATATACATAAGTACTAGGTCAGGCCTAGAATTATCCGCAGTGCTACTGGTGAGTGAACCAGTAAATATAACGCTAGAATAAGGGCCGACTCAGAATGTTAGAATTAAGAGTCCGGGGTATTTTAATGAATGAAATCGTAATTTACGTAAGGCCTAAGGACTACTACATACCTAGAATATAAGAATGACAGGTACGCATTACTATTGGTGACTGAACCAATTAATACAAGACTAGCATACGGGTTTGCCCAAAATGCTAAAATTACGAGTCTGGACTACTTTTTATGACTGGCAAAGTAATACGCGTAAGTAGTAAGTCCGACCTAGAATCTCAGAATTAGGTCTGCAGTACTATTCACATTGGTAACTGAATCAGTAAATACAAGGCGAGAATAAGTGCAGACCCAAGATGTTGGAATTACATGTACTTTTGATGACTAGAATAGTAATACACGTAAGTACTGGAACAGACTTAGACTAGAATGTTAGAATTACAGGTCCGCAGTACTATTTGTGACTGAACCAATAATAGAAGACTAGCATAAAGGTGGACAAAGAATGTTAGAATTACAGGTCCGCAGAAAAATTTGGTGGCTGGAGTAGTAGTATATGTAAGCACTAAAACAGACTTAAAATTTTTAATTAGAATTACGGGTCAGCACTACCTTTGGTGACATGAATAAATGAATATAAAACTAGCATAATGGCGGACCCAGAATGTTAAAATTAGGGGTCCGGGGTACTTTCCACGAGAAGAACAGTAATACACGTAAGTACTAGAGCAGACCTAGAACGTTAGATTGCTGGTCAATCGTACTATTGGTGACTGAAAAATAAATACAAGCCTAGAATAAGGATCACTCCAGAATGTCAGAGTTACTGATCTGGGGTAGTTTTATTGACTGAACTTCCGTAGTAACACTCGTACGTACTGGGATAGAATGTTAGAATTACACGTCCGTAGTACTTTATATTGTTGACTAAATCAGTAAATACCAGCTACCGTAAGGGCTGACACCAGAATATAATATTAGAATAAGGGGTCCGGGGTACTTTGACTGGAGTATTAATATACGTAAGTACTAGAACCGACCTAGAATATTAGAATTACAAGTCCGAAGTACTCCTTGTGACTGAACCAATAAAAACATGATTAGATACACGCGGACCATGAATGTTAGGATTACAGCTCCTATGTACTTTTGCAAACTGGAATAGTAATAAAATATTATTTATACAGACCTAGACTAATATGTTAGAAGTACAGGTCAGCATTACTATTGTGACTGCAGTACAAGGAAGCGCAGCATACTGATATTCCAGACTAATAATATCCCTAGAAACATACAATGTCGAGAAACAAATTGGACTTGATCGGATGAACTCAATAAGGAGTGAGACCGGGTGCGTCTATAGGGTAAGCATCTTCTGCTAAGCATACATCACCCGTCATGCGAAAAAGTTATGTCCAACCAACAAAAGTGGTGGCCAGGAATAAGTCAAATCTGGTAGGTAAGATTTGACGACGAAATGCTAGATCTAGTAAAATGTAAACAAATCTGTAGCAAGTTGCGACACTGTTACATTATAATGGAAAACCAACTCGTGATGGTGACCAAAGAACTTGCAGAGTGTTGATTTTAATCGTTCTTCCTTATATCCTTGAAGAATTAGTTTTTTGGTTAGTAGTACACTTCTGTTAGTGAAATCCACTTAGAGTCCTCGTATCGTATCAGCTGAGATACATATACGCCGTATGCAGGAGCAGAAGGTATGTTACTACTGAGGAATGGGAAATTCACGATAGGAAAATTGAAGTCATCACGTTTATCATAGATTCTAGTTTTCAGTCGTTCATCTTTGTCAATTTCGAGAAACATTTCGAAATATGAAGCCGACAGTGTAGTTTCCGTAGTGGTTTCAATTTCTAGTTGAGTGGGATATATGTCTGTAAATACTCACTGAAATATGGTTATTGAGTAAAAGAATATTATCAATATTCCAGTATATCGAAACGTGAAATTAAAGAATTTAGCTATGTGTTCCTTCTTTTTATCTTTTTAAAGGTTTTGTATAAATTCAGCTTCATAAGAATGTAAAAAGAAATCGGCGTGTAGGGGCGCACAATAAATACCCATTGGAATACAGATTGTCTGCTGAACAAATAAATACAAGGCTAAAAATGTTGGCCCAGAATAATAGAGTGACGGACCGCGGTACTTTCAATGACTGAAATTCCGTATTAATACGCGTAAGTACTAGGGCAGACCTAGAATGTTAGTATTACAAGTCCTATGTGCTACTGGTGATTGAACTATTGTTGACTGATCAGTATATACCAGTCTCGCATAAGGGTGGACCCAGAATACATGTATATCTAGAGTATACGAATCATGGGTCCGGGGTACTTTTAACTGTAATATTAATATACATGAGTACTAGAACATACCTAGAATGTTAAAATGGCAAGTCCGCAGCACTGTTGGTGACTGAACCAATAAATACATGGCTAGAATACGAATATAACAATTACGGATCTCGACTACTTGTAATGACTGGAATAGTAATATATTAAGTACTTAAGCAGACCTAAATTATCCGTAGTGCTATTGTTGAGTGAACCAGTAAATACCAGTCTAGAATAAGAGCCGACTCAGAATGTTAGAATTAAGGGTCCGGGATACTTTTAATGAGTGAAATCGTAATATACGTAAGCACTAGGACAGATCTAGAATATTAAATTACAGGTCCGCACTGCTATTCATATTGACCCAATAAATGCAAGAGGGTGGTAGAGGGTGATTTTCGTTCAACGTGCTGGCAGTTTTTAGCTCACTTGGCCCAAAGGGACCGGTGTGAGCTATTGCCATCATTTGGCACCCGTCGTCCGTCATTAAACTTTTTTTTCAAAAATCTTCCCCTCTGAAGCTACTGGGCTAATTGGAACAAAACTTTATATGAATGTTTTTTTTAGGTTATCTAGTTTATAATTGGAACAAAATTTTATCTGAATGTTATTTTTAGATTATCTAGTTTATAAGATTTATCCTGGGGTTCGATTTGTCAACAAATATGTCCACTGTTGCTATAAATAGAACATAGGGATCAGAGTATGTTTTTGTCTTATATCTCGAAAATTATAACAGATAAGGGAAAACTTTTGCTTCAAAACGATCAGCACGCCAAGTTGTACAATCTTTCTATCGGTCCGAAATCGCGAATCGACTCTTTATAGGAGTTACTGCCTTTAAATGATGATTTTTACTAATTTTTTTTGGTGTATGTATGATTTGGCAATTATCTTGAAAACTATGATAGACAGAGAGAAACTGTAAGCAGCAAAAATCATCAGCAAATCAAAATCTGCAAATAAGTCAACATGACCCGAATCGTCAATTGACTCTGTGGGAGTTATTGCCCTTGAAAACCGCTTTTTACCTATTTTTTTTTTCGTTTCTGGGTATTATCTTGAAAATTATGATAGATAGAGAGAAACTTTAAACAACCGAAAGGGTCAGCAAATTAAGATCTAGAATTATGTCAACATGACCGAAATCGTCAATCGACGAGTTATTGTCCATAAATGACGAATTTTACCCAATTCAGCATTTTGGGGTATTATCTCGAAACTATAATAGATAGAGAGAAATTGTACCCAACAAAAAGCATCAGCAAATCAAGATCGAGAAATAAGTCAGCATGACCGAAATCATCAATTGACTTCTTATAGGCCTTATTGCACTTCAATGACTATTTTAACCCACTTTTACGGTTTTGGTTATTATCTTGATAACTATAAAAAATAAAATGTAAACAGCAAAAATGTTCATTAAATCAAGGTCTACAAATAATTCAACATGACAGAAACAGTCAAGTGACTCCTTTTGGGAGATATTGTCCTTAAATTTTTACCTATTTTTGCGTTTTTGGCTGTTCTCTTGAAAACTATAATAGATATGGAGAAACTGTAAACAGCGTAAGTCATCAGTAGGACAAGATCTACAAGAAAATAAAACAAAATCAAAGATTGATTCCTTATCCTTAAATGACATTATGTTGCATTTTTGTTTTAAAAATGTTCTTTAACACCACTGAATGGATCTTGATCAAACCTGGTCAAAATCAGACTTATTGCGTGAAAGATGGCTGCCACTGTTGTTAAAGGTTTTGATGTTGCAAATTTTTGCGAGGTGAGCGATTCAGGCTCTTGGAGCCTCTAGTTTATTTTTTGATCTTCGTTCTGAAGATTTTTTTTTATTTTAGCAGCGTGCTTGGATGTAACCTCGTTCAACGTGCTGACAGTTTTACTTGCTCGTAGACGTGTATTTCACGTGCAAAGTAACTTGTCATAGCCGAGCTCCGATGGATGCGGAAATTCAAGGTCGTTTCTGTAGCAGTATCGTGATTTTTAATCGCATTTTTATGAGTTCTTTAAAGAATTTATGAATGATTAATGAAATTCTTCCTATAAACATGTGTTTATTTGATGTATTCTATTCTATGAATGATTGATAGATGAAGTCTGCATTTTTCATGCTTGTGTTATTCCTCGTACAACATGTTGGCACGGCATAATTTGTCGTGCAACGTGTTTATGTGAAATTATTTTACGTTCTGCAGGGTCATACCCTGCATCTGTACCATCCTCATACAAGGTTATTAAATTGAGAACCGTTCATACATTGTTATCATCGAAAGGATATAATACGTGCCACGGTCTTCACTTTTTGTATTCATATAAAACTACATGAATATAATAAAACATCTCATTATTAAATAAAATACTTCTCATGAACTATTTTTAAAAAATAAAAAAAAAATAGATTTACAGCTAATCTTCATCGGAGATAGTTGGTAATTAAATAAGCTAAAAAATTTATGACGAAGTAATTAGTACACATTACTTACAATATAACCGATTTGTTACCCTAAAAATTACCCATAAACACGAATGATTGTGTAGAGAAGTTTTGGCTGTAAACAAGTTGATTTACTCCGAACGATATGCTATCGTTTATGATTGGTTTGATAAAATACAAACGGTACATGATATAATTCAGTTTGAGCATTAAAGAACGAACGACTTACACAGGGCGAACACAAAACGAAACTCACACGATAAAAATGTAACTATTGAAATCATATAGGTGTAGATATATTTTGTTTGGACGCTTTATTTCTTATGCATTGAATGTAGAGTAAAAATATTTCATTCTAACCCAATGCAGCCCTAGCATTTTTCAGTATAAATTTTCTTATATCCTTATCAATTCAAAATTATATCAGTTTTAGCTCATCTGGCCCAAAGGGCCAGTGTGAGCTACTGCCATCACTTGGCCTCTGTCGTCGTCCGTCCATCTGTAAACTTTTTCAAAAGTCTTCTCCTCTTAAACTACTTTGCCAATTGAAACAAAACTTTATCTGAATGTTTCTTAGGGTATCTAATTTACAAATTATATCAAGGGTTTTGATATGTCAATAAGTATGGCTGCTTTTACTGTAAATAGAACATAGTGGACAAAGTGTGTTTTTGGCTTATATCTCGAAAATTATAACACATAGAGAAGAACCCTTACCTCAAAACGATTTGCACGCCAAGTTCTATCATTCCTTCAATTGGTCCGCAATCGTCAATCGACTCTTTGTTGGGGTTAATGTCCTTAAGTGAAGATTTGTACTCGTGTTTTGTGTTTTTGGTAATTATCTTGAAAACTACAGATAAAGAAAAACTATAAACAACAAGAATGATCAGCAAATCAAAATCTACAAATAATTTAACATGACCGGAATCGTCAATCGACTTCTTTATTGCTCTTAAATGACAATGTTCACCTATTTTTGCGTTTTTGGATATTATCTTGAAAATTATCATAGATACAGGGAAATTGTAAACTACACAAATTTTCAATAAGTCAAGATCTACAAATAATTCAACATGACCGAAACATTTGCGTTTTTGGCTTTTATCTTACATCGTTTTTATTTGCAAAAGACATTCCATTGAATGTTTAATGACAGAATTAGGCATTTATAGTTCACAAGGCAATCCAACATATACAGCAATCACGCTCTCAAAAGAGGTGATAAGCGATAATTATAAGTCAATCTTGATTTTCTTGGTCTTTTCCCCAAAGCTGAAGATTGTGATCTTCCGTCTTTGTACTGCATACCAGAATTACACAAATGTTCGTACAAATTGTGTTTCATTGCTGGATCGGCCAAGTGTTCTACCAAGCCTCTTTCTAAACTCCTGACTTTTACTTTAAGAGCTGTCAAAATTCTCCTTCAGAAATACTGAGACATCAGCTGGTGGTATCAACCAAACGTGGATATTCAAAAATAAAATATTTGATGGACATCTTAAGATCTAGCTCTTTTTCCGGTTGAAAAAACATTTTATTTCTCAACCTCTTATACTACCATACCTCACACACAACTAAAAAACATACTTAAAGGTCTTATTAAGCACAGTTTTTTAAGATAAACAGAGAGCGACGATATATATATATATACCTTGTCTGTAGAAATAATTCTTACTTCAATAAAACCACACCCAATCTAAGAGCAAATACAATGAAGACAATATCATAAAAATGTTACATTTATATCGACAACATATTTGTCCAGTTCGGTGGACGAGTGTTCCAACAGACCATCGCCGTTCCAGTGGCACAAATGCTCCTCTCCAAGGCTATCTGTTTTTGTACTCGTTTGAAGCCGACTTCCTCGAACGGCTACTCACGAAAAAAGAAAGAAAATTGACCCAAACCTTTAATTGCACCTCATGTTTTTGTTGGGGTCCGTGTTGCTCATCCTCGTTTTTAGTTTTTCTTGTTGTGTCTTTTATATTTGT
>JAOXYJ010140342.1:0-10948 GCA_028566555.1 Lithophaga nigra
GAGCTTAGTAATCCGTAACAACGGTAGTTATTGGTGTAATGTCAGAGCTTAGTAATCCGTAACAACGGTAGTTATTGGTGTAATGTCAGAGCTTAGTAATCCGTAACAACGGTAGTTATTGATGTAATGAGCTTAGTAACTACAATATTATCTTAATTAAGGAGCAACATCAAAAGTTCAATGTAGGATAAGATCTTAATTCGCATAGTTTTTTCTGGACCCTCCCCACCCCCTCTCGAAACTTAATTTAGAAAAAGTTGATCACCATATAGTACAAAAGCACACTTGTTGAAATTTAATGATTCATGTTTGATTCATTTGTTATTTAGAATATAATGATGTTCTTGTTGTTTTTAGCTTTCAGCTACACTTCTGTGTTTCAACACTTCATTTATACACAACTTGTCATTCGGAAACCACATCCACATGACTTCGATCGGATCTGGTACATTTCGGTCCTACAGTTTTGGTACGAAAACTGAATATCATGTCGAACCACTCATATGATTACATACCTTTTTAAAAATGGAAGGTCTGAAGATTTGTTATGGCCAACATAAATGTATTGCTGCAATCTGAAAAATCGATGTAGGATAAGAAAATTTGCCAGGAATTTTACCCCCTCACCCCAAACTATTTGAATCAAGTTTTTTGTCCTTCATTGAACTTTTGATGTTGCCCCTAAATGTGTCAAAATATTTCAGTCAAGATGAATAAAAGATTAATAATCAAGAAATGAACTTCAATTAAATACATATTTTTTCCTATTGTTTTTAATCCACGAAATCTGCGAAGATATCTTATATAATAATTAAAATACCAAATTATAATGGTTAACTGTAAAGAAAATGTCCGAAATCTGTACGTGCTCTAACTCTAAGCAGTAAATCAAAACTTAATCTATAGCACCTTCCCAAAAGTTGCAAGACTACATCTTAAACCAATAAATCTTCTTAGTATTCTGTAAATTAATATTGCCATAGACAAAAAGAAATGATGTTTTAAACGGATTTCTTTCACATAGAAATTTGTTATTTTGAATGATTTCTGTGGAATTTTAGATGTCTTATACAACAGCGTATAACTTAATACGGGTAAAAACGTGAAAAAAAGAAAAGAAATGATATGAAGAAACGTTATCGTCATCTGGTATCAGTCCAAAAACTGTTGAATTTTCCTTGTTATCTTTCAAGCACGTCATTAGAGCAAGTATCCTACTGAAATCCACTTATTCAGTGTATTTAGAAAAAGCTCTAACTTAAAAGTGGAAATACAAATGTCATAATTTAGAGGATCTAATTTATAAGGTCAGTGACCAATAAATTTGTCGACATATTTAAGAGTGTTATTAACCGGCTGCGTGCTTTCACAGATTATTAAAACATTAACGTATTCCCATAAAATCAATTATCAGTATGAGAAATTTAGAAGCATATGACTGAATATTATGATCTAATTTATAAGGTCAGTGACCAATAAATTTGTCGCCATATTTGAGTGTGTTATTAACCGGCTGTTTGCTTTCACAGATTATTAAAAACATGTAACGTATTCCCATAAAATCAATTATCAGTATGAGAAATTTAGAAGCATGTGACTGAATATTATATGGTTCGAATTTAAGTTACATTGAGGTAATAATTTTACATCATAACCTCTACAAGATATGCTCATTTCTCAAACTGGATGACGCCTAGTGAAGCGATAAACTTGCATGCAGAATCGAAATTATTTGAGGATGAACACGCGTGTAGACTTTCCAAACAAAAGAAAGATGACACCGTGGTGGGCAGTGGAAAAACGCAGAGAGACAAAACAGATATGCACTCAAATCCTAAAAAAATAGGAAAGAGGAAAAATAAAAGGCCAAAGGAAGCTGAGTTAGTCGACGAGAAAATCACTCGTCGTAAAAAATCAAAGAAACACGCCGAACTGAGCGTAATAGTTGACGAGAAAATCACTCGTCGTAAAAAACCAATGAAACACGCCGAACTGAGCGTAATAGTTGACGAGAAAATCACTCGTCGTAAAAAATCAAAGAAACACGCCGACTTGAGCGTAAATGAAAGTGATCAAGACCTGGAAGAACTTGTTGATCAGGACAAAGACACAAAAACTGTTCATAACGATAAATACGCCGACGAGAGCGTTTCTGAACCTGAGGATAATAGCAACTCGGGTACACATGAAAGCGACGAAGAGACAAATTCGTCTCATGGAGCAAGGTTAGTCACATGTGAAACAGAGTCTGCACGTACCTTTTGGGACACAACTTGCAAGCGATTTAATCCTCACAAGAAAGAAATTGTGGGAATACAACTAACAGAGGACATGAAACAGTTCTTGAATGATAATTTTAATTTGTTTCTGTCCGCTGAAACAGTTCAAAATTTAATTTTAAGGACAGCACCAGTCCCGATTTATGATGTTTTGAAAACACGTCGAATAGATTCTTTTATTACTGCTATCATTGAAGAACAAGGCCGATCGTTCAATAAAAGCTTTGACAGGGCTCTTTGTTCTATCCAACAGAAGTTATTTCAAACCATGGGTCCCATCACGCATTTGTGGAAAATTTTAGAGGACATATGGTCGGGACCATCGAATAATTTTATCTCAACAGCTTCTGAAAATGACCTTGACATTTTAGATATCCGACAAATTCTTGATCTTGTCGAGAAAACTATTTGTTGTTTGGGTCAAACCAGCCTGTCAATAAATTATCAGCGAAGATTAGCTTGCTTAATAAAAGTTACTAACGATGCCAAGAAGGCAAGGAATTTAATTAAAGACAAACAATCTCTGTTGTCTAAAAATGACCAGTTTTTATTCGGTGAAGACTTCAAAAACGAACTGAAAGAATATAGTAAAATAAGAAAGGAAGCTTCAGATATGGCGGCGGCTCTTGGGGAAAATTCCGGTATGAGCAAATACAAACATTCTAACAATAAAGAGGATAGTGGAAAAAATTTCAACTACCCTAACCAAAAGAAAAACGACGATCGACCGCCCTTTCGATGCGGGCTTCCAGACACTCATCAGACACCACAACACATGCCACAAGGACTAAGAGAGTTTGGAGGCAAAATCAAAGACGCCTTTCCAAAGGTTCAAAGCAGGAAAAACGTCAGGTATGTCTGCTTCTACTTTAGAAACATGCCATACTTCTCAAAATTGCCTTAAGATAAACAAATCAAATTTATTACATTTGGAATGTTTAAACATAAACTTGGATCATGTCTAAACATAAACTTGGATCAAATTCCGAGAGACCATCCCCCAACTGCAGAGAGACTAACATATTACATAGGCAACTGGTTGAAGATAATATCAGATCAGATGTTCCTAAAAAAACATTCAAGAAGTAAAATTAAATTTCTTGTCATCTCCAAACACAAGAAAATATACCAAGAAATCTAATTATAAACCGGCACGAGGTACACGTTCAGGAAATGCTAAAAAGAAGTTCAAAATTTCAGCAATCTATTTCTGTTCCAAAGAAGAATGGGGACCGTAATAAATCTCCGACATTTAAATCAGTTCTTAGCATATGAATATTTCAAGATGGAGGGCCTGTACATGATAAAAAAACTGCTCTTAAAAGGAGACCGTCTGTTAAAAATAGACCTGACAGATGCGTGTTTCCTGACATCTAAAATACGGGAATTTCCCTAGTTCCGTAGCGTCTTTTCCAGTACACTTGCTTCCCATGTGGTCTGGCAGAAGCCCCTCGCTTTTATACGAGAACTAGGCCTACTGAATCTAGACGACATATTAATAATAGCAGAAAATGCATTTAAATCAATGAAATACACTGACTCCATAATTTACCTGTTACATGTACAAAATCTGAGATTTGTTATCCAATGTTAAAGCCCACACAAATAATAGAGATGGCTTTCAAATATGTCTTATCTCCAAGAAACAAAGAAATATAAATAAAGCTAAAATGCATAGAAATTCTAACGTTAATGAAAGTGTCAGTAAAACAAATAGTAAGACTGACAGGGAAAATGTCCTCGTCAATGCAGGCAATTTTCCCCGCAAATCTGCAAAGTTGTTACATGCAGATGTTGCAGAAAAAAGGTCTTTTGACAGGAAAGTCCTACGAGCAGGAAGTAGTTTTATTCCATGAGACAAAAACTGAGTTAATATGGTGTGTCATTCAGATAGATCAATACAACAGAAAAAAACATTATAACATATAATGTTGCTGTTCTTTTAAGAATGGACAACACAGCATAAGCAAAATGGGGGAACCTGATCATAAGATCTGAATTCCATAATGAAGAAATTCTTGGGATGGTGTCACAAAAAGAGTAATGTGAACAGCAGAAAAATCCCAGACATAATAAACAAAGGCCAGAAACATACACGACTTAATGCTCAATCATCAGATTTTCAAGCAAATGCAACTATGCTTCGGACCAAACAACGTCAATCTGTTTGCGTCGAGACTAAACTACCAAATCCAACCAAAAATGCAGGGGATGAATCATCCAACAAGCATACATGTTAACGTTAGGAGCATGAAAAATTTAAGCCATGGTCATTGAAAAGATTATTAGAGGTAACTTCAGACTTACACCAAAAAACTTGGCGCCCAGAAACACAAGCAATGTACAATAATTCCGGGGGAAAGTGGAATAACTGGTGTGATAAACAATCATTTAATCCCTTTCGTGCCTCTGTGGCCAATATCTTAGATGTCCTTACTTCCTTATTTATTTCCTTCACTATAGAACCATAAATACTTACAGATCTGCAGTTTGAACAAAAATCATGTTTTATTTAAGTGTGTAAAAGAAGACAAACACCCGTTCGTAGTTAGGCACATGAGAGCTATTTTCAATCAAAGAATTCCTCACCCAAACATGACTTCTCTTGGGATGTTAGATGTGGTTCTTGAAGAAATTTCATAATTGGTTCCAAATAAGGACCTGCACATGAAACTACTTTCTCACAAGTTAAGGTTGTTTTTGGCTTTGTCAGCCGCAGGAAGAGCTTCTGGGTCATGTGTGCTAAATGTAAAAATCTAGAAATAATGTGGTTCCGCAGTTTTAAATGAACTGCCCAAACGTATAAAGACTTGCAGATGCAGTTCGAAGATGCCTGTTCTGTCTTTTCATTCTTTTAACTTTGATCCAAACCTTTGTGTTGTGACTGGCATGCAAGAATATTTAACAAAGACCACATCTTGGATAGCTATTGAAGATAATAGATAGATCTTGGCTCTTGCTTAAATTTGTATAACCACATTACCTTATTTCAGCATGTTCGGTGGCAAGGTGGATAAAAGAGGTTATTAAGAAATTTTCTATTGCTTCAGCAATGTTTAATTGTTACTCAACACGTTCTGCTTCCACTTCAAAAGCAAAACGTATAGTCTTATCAGCCAAAGACACCATTCAGCAAGCGTCTTGTGCAAACGAATCTATCTTTATGAAATTTTACTGTAACCCTGTGACGACTAATACTTTCCAAGAAGCTCTTTTTGAACTAACACTGGAGTATCTTTTGGAGGTTATATGAAATTCAAGATTTCATAAGCACACGAAGTGTGTGCAATGGAATTTTAATTTTGTGAATAACCGAAACAAGATATGAAAGTGTTCTTATCTACCCTCAATGTCATTTACAACATATCTTGTTTCTGATATTTATTATATCTTATCCACCCTCAATGTCATTTACAACATATCCTGTTTCTGATATTTATTATATCTTATCCACCCTCAATGTCATTTACAACATATCCAGTTTCTGATATTTATTATATCTTATCCACCCTCAATGTCATTTACAACATATCTTGTTTCTGATATTTATTATATCTTATATTTTCAGAAACTAATTTGAACCTGAGAGGTGTGGTGGGATGTACCAAACAATTTAACATGTTCAACAACTTTGCAGAATATTGTTCCTGAACTACGTATTTAACAAAGTGGAATTTTGTGGAACTATTTATCAGTAATAAAAATCGTGTGTACAAGTTTGATTTGAATTCCAAATAATGAAACTTTACAAGATAATTAAACAGTTGGTAAAAATCAGTGTGTCTATGAACTGAATAATTAGGCCTATGTGACCATTACTATAACTTCATATGGTTTTATTTATTTCTGTTGTTTACCTTAGAGATAGAACTCTAGTTTACTATCCAAAAAAAGAAAGAACAAAACAAATAATAATACCATGAACACAATACAATGTATCATACAAGAACTTTGGTTAGCAATATCATACAAAACCATTTGTCTATTGTCTCATTTTTTGTTTTCGGTTAGGTTTCGCTTGATCTTCAACTGGACGCTAGCCACTTGGAGAATAAGCGATGCACGTGTATAATGCATCTTACTTTTGATTGGCTAATGAAGGTGCTGCTATCAACCTGGCCAGGGGAGATAATACTTTCACATCTTGTTTCGGTTAACATTCATAAAATTGATCCATTGCACACATTTCGTGTACTTATGAAATCTCGAATCTTGTTACTTATTTCAACAGCTTTGCACATTTTCAATTTGAAGCATAAGAACGCTAGCCTGCAATTGATTATGAAAGGATAAAACAGTGAATGTCTTAATCAAGACAGTACAGTGCTCCATCATGCTTCGGCATTAAGCAGACTCAAGCTAAGCATTTAAACATTGTTTACCAAAAAAATCTGTATGGTCCTTTATTGTACAAAGTATCCCACAATATATAACCAAACCATATAGAGATATCCTTGACCGGTTCCTACAGATATTGTGTCATTTCACTTTTCGTTAGAGATGAGGGGATTAAAAAGGCACTGTAAACAGAAAGTCTAAGGGTTAAATTTACTAGATATTTTCATTCTAAAGATTAGTCTTTCGAGTTTAAAATAAACTCTATGAATTATACTAAAAATCATTTTAGTAAGGTAAGCATTTCATACCTCCTGAAAGTTTATTAAACGGTTTTAAAATATTATTTTGTCTTTTTTATTATAAAAGATGGTAAAGTTTCTGGTATTTGTTCTCTTCTGTTCTTGTAACGGAATGGATGTTAAACATTTGAACCTTTCGTATAAAGAATAGACAAACTAAGATGACGAATTTTCGATGGGATGATTGGATTCTTTTTATTTTAATTTCCTTTTTTATGGTAAACTTTCTATGAGTTTTCAACATAAGAGCAATCACATTATACATATCGTGATAACACGATTATCGTCTAGAATATTATAATGTAACAGTTGAAACTCATAGGTTACATATCGAAAGGCAGCAGAATTCTTGCTTATCAGAAACGGAACGTCTCAGTCGGTAAAATCAGACGGAAGATAGGTCAAATGAGAACAAAAGAATCAGACGCTCCAGTTAAAAGAAATACAAAAAGGTCAATTTTATTTACTTTGTCGTCAAATGCCCAAAGACTATGAAAGTGCTTTTGTCGTGGTGTATTCATCTTAATAATTAAATCTAAAACTAATTTTGTTTTTTTTTAATTAAGTTCGACTGATGCTTTGCACTATAAAAATTGATGTACCGGGGTATTACTGGAGCGGTCACTGGCCTCAAGAAGTATTGGCGACAAACAAAAGTACCATGATAAATTAATGCAGAGTTTTCAATCTCCAACGCTAGGTTATTGTCGTTTAAGGACACCAAACACAATAAACATATAAAAATATCCTACACATGTATAAACTGAGCAAGTTGTTTCTGTGTGTTGGATTGGAACCAGCATATAACTAGTAAATGGTTAATAGTTCTGCATTTTACACACTAAATATGTTATAACATTACAAACGATTAACATTTCGTTCCCTTAGACTTATTAACATGTGAAATGGAAAACAAATCAAACAGCCATACAGGTGGTGTGATATCTTCCCGTGGAAGACGAAATTAAAGACATGGTCAAAAATAAAATATGATACTGTGACAGTTGAGATTTTTGGATTAATCAATCAACCACTCAACGCTCCATGTGAAATTACTGTCATAGATATCGATGTTAAAACAGCTACCTTGTACCTTGTAGCTTATAAATTGGCGTTAAATATAGATCATGTACAAATTACTTGGAAAAACTGAAGAAATATGATACTTTACGGGTATTTTCGTCCGACAATCGTTAATGACTTCGTCTGCTTGAAACCATTCTAGAAGGAAGATAATTTGCTTCAATCAGTTTTATGCCTCAAATACAATCATAGTTTTCCTCTAAAATCTACTATATCGATAATGGGTTGCTTTAAATCAGTAAATCAACACGACGGGTGCAGGAGATGCTTACCCTTCTGAAGCACCTGATCTTATCCCGGTTTTTAGTGCGGTTCGTGTTGCTCTGTCTTAGTTTTCCATGTTATGTTGTGTAAATCAATGTTTGTCTTTGCGTCGTTGTTTAGTCATGGCGCTGTTTGTCCTTTTTCGATTTACGGTTTTTGATTGGACCTTTGGTATCTTCGAACTTTGAATTGACCTAGACCGAAAAGATGCAAAAACAGTGTCAAACTGAAATAAACATTTAAAATCTTTCATTGATCGATTACAACGATGGCTGGTTTGGGACGTCGATTTTTTTTTCTTTCATCAAACATTTAAATAGCCACACAAAAGGCTGTACATCACAACCTTAAATTTTTACGTCTGTACATCACAACCTTGTTGACTATACAGACTCTCTTCTACAAAACTTGACTTGTGTTTAAGCTTTGAGATCTATAAATGCATGACACATGTTGAACGAAGAACAGCAAAACTCTAATTATGGGTGCATCTACAATGTAATTTCTCCTCCAATTTCTGGGAATTCTTGGAGTCAAATTCTGTCTTTGATTCTTTCTGCTTCCATCGTCCTTCTGTGTTTATACTGTATCCCCCTGCTGTGACCGCTGTTTCTTCTAACATTTTTCACAAATGAAACTTCGCAGCACATATTATTTTTGGATAATTTAATTGATTTTGCACTGATTAGCTGAAAGCAGATTTAAACCGATTTTTGGACAAGTAACACATTCATTAGTTAAATTTTCCATTCAAAAAGATTAAAGTCGAAATGGAAAAAAGTCCGTTGTAAAAAAGAAATGCTCGTGTGTTTCATATACAGAAGCAAAATTTCAATTTACGTGATAAGTTTCTAGTTGTAACGTATTGTCATCGTGAGACATACCCAATCTGGTTCTTTGAAGAAACTGTTTTAGAAATAAAGGAAACTGTCATTAAAAAAGTGAAAGTGGACTTCTTCGTCAACACCTGATATGCTTTCTACTGGAAAAGACAAGACCTTAAACAATACCATTCTGTACTATCCATAAATTTACACCTCACTTGTATGCACCGAGGTACATGTAGTAAGTAGTTTATAAGGTGGGTCAAGCCAATAGATTTTTTTAACTTGCGGTAAAGTTAGCTTTCCGTACATATTTAATTATGTTTCCGTGTCCCCCAAGGGATAAATGAGTGATAAAAAGCTGGAATCTATTCTCCCCGATTCTAAATAATTCTATAGGGAAAATCCATAAAAGTGAATTATTTTTACAGAAAAAAAATAGAGAAGCAGCCAATAGACATTTTTGAAAATTTGAAATATTTTGTATAAAAAATATGTTTCCTGTTAAGAAAAGAAAAATACATACTTTTATCCTCAATATTTTACAATAACTGATGAAATGGAGTAGGGCCACGAAGGGCATGTATCGGCCCTAAAAACGAAGAATGTAAAACTACAACTAGGTAGATGCTTGTGACATCTTAAGATATCAACATTCAACAATCATTAAAAATTATTGGCATATTTTTTTTTTATTTTTTTTTTACTGAAATGACCTTCAAAAGTGATTTAAATTATAATTTAAAAAAAATAATAAAAGCAATAAAAGATGGCGGTTCAATAACAAAAAATATTTAGAAAAAAAGCTATGTATAACCGTTTAAATTTGTATATTTGGAAATTCTGGATAAAAATTTAAGATAAATTAAAATGGATTTTCCATTATTTGCAGCATCGCAAGCACACTATAACATTAACAAAAGATGGCTGAAACAAGTCGCATTGAGTATCCTTAAGAAGAATGCAGAATAAGTACTTTTCCTAGTGTTGCAGCATGTCCATTTCACGTGCTCTGTAAAACTCTTAAAATATAAAACACCTGATATTATTATGAAAAAGCACATGCACTGACTCACATACAATGTTGTTATCTGAAGTGGACACGAAAGCGTGATGCTTATGTCTTCCTGAAGTTATTTATAATTTTAGAAACAGAACAATTGAAACTTTATGGGTTATAGAAATTCAAGATGAATTATAGTTTTTAATAGTATAACTGAACTGACTATTTCAAGCTATCATCAGTTTGTGGGAATTTTGAAAATTTTGTCCCAGTTTTGAAACGTTCTGTATTTTGCAAATCAAATGTAATCTGAAACAGCTGTTTTACGTGAAATTCAACAGATGATAGCTTGAAATAGTCAGTTCTGTTATACTATTAAAAACTATAATTCATTTTGAATTTCTATAACCCATAAAGTTTCAATTGTTCTGTTTCTAAATTTATAAATAACTTAAGACATAAGCATCACGCGTTTCGTGTCCACTTCAGATTACAACATTGTATGTGAGTCAGTGTGCTTTTTAAAAATAATATCATCATTCGACCCACCACAAGGACGAAAGATGAAACTTATTTTACTAACTGTCGCTTTTGAATATTTTGCTCAGTGACCCAGCTATGAAAGTATATACTTTCAACAGTCAGACTTAAACTTGGCCTTGATGGCCGAGTGGATAAAGTTATTTGCTCCTAACGTGTCTGATTCATGTGTTAAATACAGGTCCACATAACAATCGGGCAGGGCCTTCCCTGATGGTGATACACTGAAAGATTTTTGCAAAACTTTTTATTTCTGAGATGCATTAAGTATACCCCAAAAACAATATTTAGACTAATAAGCATAAAATTACAATGGTG
>JAOXYJ010140449.1:0-10947 GCA_028566555.1 Lithophaga nigra
GTACCCACGAAAATAAATGAATCCACAGTATCTTGCATTTTGAGTTTGAAAAAAAAATAATTTATCAAAACGGATATACAAGCAATTCTTACAAATTGAAAAGATAGATGATAAAAATATCA
Organism: Lithophaga nigra; assembly: GCA_028566555.1. Lineage (NCBI taxonomy): Eukaryota > Metazoa > Mollusca > Bivalvia > Mytilida > Mytilidae > Lithophaga > Lithophaga nigra. The sequence goes on from JAOXYJ010140449.1 coordinate 123, forward strand.
AAGGCGTTAAAAAATGCAGTTAGTACCTCAACACGGAACGAGAATGGGTGATCTAGAATTAAATACTTGTAAATTGTGTCATTCTATTTTACACTATCCATATGAATGCCTAGTTGTAAATGAATTTCGTGGAAATTTCAAACAGTTTGTAGCAGATGCAATGAATGTAAACAGCTTTAAATGTGTATAGTACTGTTTTTGGACTGTCTGTAGATATAGAATAGGGTTTGAATTCCAGTCTCTCTTTTTAGCAGACATTTTATTCATTTTTATAAATAAAAAAAAACAATAAAACAACCCGTAATGTATTTAAGAATGTAATAAAGTATGGAGAAAATATCGAAAAAGTTAGTGACATGGTAGATGATAATTTAGATAAACACCAACAGAAATAAAATTTAATGGTACACATATTATTATAGGAATAAGATTTTATATTTCCATGTACATTTATGTTTCACAAATTGTCTCTTTTCATTTTTATGTCTTTATGTACATTGCTATGTATTGTGTGATTAACTGAATTGTTTGTTTTCTTTGTAAAGCAAGCTTCAATTTGGAACCTTCTTAAGTAAAAGATTCTGTTTATTCTGTCATGTATTTCATAAACTATCTTTGTATTTGTCAGTGATTGCCTGTTTTTGTTTAGTGTATTGTATGTATGAAAAAGTTTTCAAACATAAATACATAAATAAGAAATAAAAGTTTATTACTTACTGTGTGTATACATTAAGGCTAGATATATAGCCTGTGGTCGATTATACTACTACCGTCATTAATCGGCATTTTGCATTTTAGAACATTTCCGTTTTTACAGTAAATGTCTTAAAATGCAATAATAGATTTGTCATAAAATATAGTTAAAAATAAGATAAATGGATAATGAAAGGTTATAAATAGTAGTGCCAAATGCGATATAGATTGGGTGACTGAATGATTAAAGTCACTGACTCATAACACTACAGCTAAAATCACTTTCGTGGATTCGAGTTTTCTCGTCATGCTTTATGTGTGAAATATTCAGACACTGAGCGAGGGTCGGGGTTTTCTACCCACTACGTCTGGTAGTCACAGTACTGCTGAAAAATTACTGAAAGTGACGATTAAAATCAACAACTGAACAACTACTTTAAGTTGTGCAGTATGGCGACTTGGCAGTGTGGCACAACCATGAAAATGGAAAATGTTTTAGGCCTGATTAAACTCGTCACAACTTCTCTGAAATAACTCCATTATTTCATGTGCTTAAAGAAATGTAACTTTATTTTGTTTCATACATTTTGACTGTAAATGATTTCGTCATTTTTATATTATTTCGTTATCATTGTAAATCATTGATATTAATATAATTGGGTCTGATGATTCGAAATGTTTTTTTCTTTGTCATAATAAAGTATTTTTTGCTAAATTCTTGATAAATATCACTGCTTTGAATAACTGAAAAAATACCACATTACCTGATGTTCATAGAATTTTCAAAATGTATTACAATTATCATTACTAGAATTTAATTGTGAACAACTGCGTTTTACGATTACAGGAATTTATAAATGAAAATTTCATTACCCATCAACAACAAACTGGAAAAACCAACTTAGGGAAAAAACCAAAGCATCTATTAGCAAATGGGAGTCAGGGATAGCTTGAGTTGGTACAAGCATAAACAATCGTGATGGGGGTAAACCTGTTCTCTCTACAGGTCCTAACTCCTTTGATCTACCGACACTCTCTGTTGCAAGTGAAAAGCATGATGAATAAGGTTTGCAGCTAGTTTTAACGACGAATTTCCTTTTTCTGATAAAGATGCTGAAAGGAGAGCACCATATTCTAACACAATAACAACATTACTAGCCGCTGCATTAGCTGGTAGAGATGAATACATACTATAAAAGACAAATCCATATTTTTAGGCCCCGAGCAAAACTGATGAGACATTGTCGAAATGTGCATATTGTGCACTAAATTTGGTATCATAGATTATTATCCCTCTATTCAGATCTACCAATATATTTTTGTTTTCGCTTTTATTTGAATAAAAGCTTACAATTGAGGAAAGAAAATGCCACCGGTCTCGTTTTTTTTTAACTTACGATGACATCTTTTGTTACCGAATATAAAAAAAACGGAACTTGATGATATTAACAGTCCAAGTAATTTGTAAAATGCCACAATCTGACAAACTTAAATTGTTTTGAAAGCCCTGTTTTCTGCAGAAAGTCACTTTTTGCAACTTTACAATAGATGAGTGGTAATGAAAGGTGACCAAAAACCTTATCCAGAATCTATTTTTAATGCAAAGTACAAGGAAGCGTAGTATACCGAAATTCCAGATTCATAAAACCTACTGAATAGACAATACCGAGAAACGAATTTGACGTGATAGCATGAACTCCACAAGGAATGAGACCGGATGCGGCAACAGAGTAAGCGTCTCCTGATATGCATGCATCCCCTGTCATACGAAAAACTTATGTCCAATAAACAAAAATCGTGGCCAGGAAAAGGTCAAATCTGGTAGGTAAGATTAGACGACGAAATGCTAGATCTAGCATATAAAATTAAGGGTTGCAAATATTGACCGATGTTTTTGGGGTACGAATTTAATAGAATATTGTAGTTTTATCTACTGAAGAAAATTAAAAGATGAAATGATACTGTCACCGTACTAGAAAAAGAGATATTTGGCCTAGAAGCATATAAAAATTAAAATGATTGGAAATAATTGCTCCAACGTCTTATGCTATTTAACAAAGTTTTCTCAACGTCTTGGATTTTATACTTGACAGAAATTTCATTCAACAGAAAGTTACAATAAGTAGAAGTTAGATAGTCTTATAATCCTGTACAAAAGAAATGTAAAATAACTGTGACTTTTTTTAATGGCAAAGCAGTTGCTAGGCTTCTGGAAGAGGAGATGCGAGAGGTGGGCTTAGAGGCGATAACTTCCCAGAACTGAGCAAGGAAATTTTGGATAATAGTAACTATTTTGGTGAATTATGCACAATCTGATAAACTTTTTTTTGTACGGAAAACGGACAGCCATATATGGTTCTATTCTTCAATCAGCAATTTTTATTACAGTAAGCTGCGATGATTATTACCAATTTGAGTTTTAAATAATTGAAATTAAACAAAAGAATCATTTTAACCTTTACATATCGCTAAATGATGAGTAATGGTAACAAACTTTGTATATGTTGAAGCCAGGACGTGGTTTATTATGTTGTTTTCCTCATTATTGCCAATTTTTAAAACTAAGAATGAAGCTGCTTAGTTATCGAAACTGAAAAAAATTTAAAATGAAGTTCTTTCTTTTGTTCTTATGTATTATATAATATTGACGGCATCTGTTGTACAAGTGTATCGTTTTAACTTTCAATGCAATATATATACAGCAAAGCATGAATACACAGTATGTAATCAATAAACGAAGCAGCAAACGAAAGAGCCAATATTGCCAATAATATCAATTTGTCTTCGTACATGGTTAGGTAGGAAATATAATACATGGTACGTAAATTTGTTATCCGCGACGGTCCAGTGGTCTAGGTTGTTTGTCATAACACTACCGATACCACTAAATCAACTGCATACCTTGACCTTCACCTCGAAATTGACTCTAATGGAAGACCACAAATTAAACTCTACGATGAGCGTGATGACTTCACCTTTCCAATGGTCAACTTACCATTCATCAGTAGCAATATTCCAGCAGCACCGTCGTATGGAGTTCACGTTATTCTAGGGCTTTGGATCAGTACCATGATTTTCAGGGGCTCTGCGAATAAATGAACTAAACAAGGATAAGTTGCTCCCAGGTTGAAGTCATCGATTCAAAAGTTCTATGATCATCAACATACACTGATTGACCGTTATAGAAAATCAGTTTCCCAAATAGACTATAATATTTTTCATGGGCCATAGTTTCGTCTTTCCTCTCGTCGAACATGAACCTTTTTCCCCGACATGACAATGGGCATACGGCCGATATCTTATAACAGGTCCGCACGTCTTACTTATCCGGAGCACCTGAGTACACCCCATGTTTTGGAGGGGTTTTAGTTTTTCTTGTGTGTCTTTGACATTTGTTTGATTGTTTTATTTTTCTTTGTCTTATTCCAGATTTTGTCTGCGTCCCTTGATTGCCGATATTGATCGATCCTTCTGTTTTCTTACCTTTTCTTCAGTTACGCGACATACATAAAAAGGGTATAAAGGTCTATGTATAGCTATCAAATTCTGTCCTGGAAAAAATTCTATGAATTCAAACAGGTCTCTGCAACAGTTTTAATTTTTTGGGGGGGGGGGGGTGATGTCATGTCGAGAAATCATCCGTAGGCGGCAGAAAAACGAATTAACATTTAATTTTGCCATCCCAGGTTGTTCAAAAACTTGAAAACGAGATAATTTTATAATTAAGAAAAATAACTGCATCGCTATTCGTGATATCATAAAAGTAAATAGTGTATTTATTCAAAGTGTTCATAAATTACTAAATACAGGAAACTGATTATGATAGATAATTGCCTGAATGTCTAAGTTATTGCAATTAAAATGCTGACCTGTTTAATAGTGTAATTTTCGCATGACGGGTGATGCATGCATAGCAGGAGACGCTTACCCTGTCGACGCACCCGGTCTCACTCCTTGTGGGGTTCATGCGATCACGTCCAATTTGTTTCTCGATGTTGTGTATTCCAAACGAATTTTGGGGTCTGGAATTTCGGTATACTACGCTTCCTTGTACTTCAAAATTCACTGAAAATATTTAGACATTTCTAGAACAGATTATTAGAGAAAGATATAGTATTTAATTAGAAAATTTCGTTCAGTCAATGTTTCGTCATTTTTTGGCTTTAACTTTTTGATTGTTTTAGCATTTATTTCTGCTCTACAACCTTTTGGATGTTGTTTCGGTTTTCCATAATTTTTGGCCTCGAGCATAACTGATGAGACATTGTTTGGCGAAATACGCATATTGTGCACCAAATTTGGTATCATAGATTATTATTAAAGTATTATTAGCGTTAAACAAACCTATAAGTTGGTCTATTGCTTGTCATTCTCTGTTATTTTATTAATGGGGAAGTGAAACCAAATTGAATAAAATATAATCTGATTTTTTTCACCAGGAGCAATGTTTGGAGGTCTATCGGCAATAAATGCAATGTTTTCTGTATTTGGAGTCGTGCTATCAAACTTCATCTACGGGGAAACAGTAGCAGTGTATCGAGGAATAATTATGCTTATATTTGCAGGATATCACGTGGTAGCTCTCTGCTTACTGAGGCGAGTATATAATGAAGAAAAAGTCTTTTTATTAATTTCCTTTTACTATTTTCTGTTTGTTGTATATTGAGTTTTCTTTCTTTTTTCTCTCTAAGTTTTCTTCTATTGTTGTTTGCTGTAAGATTTGTATGGAATTATCAATCTGTTCAGAAATACATACATAGAAAAAAGACACATAAGGTCCAATATAAAGTCTATTCCTCGTTGGCAGGCATCTTGGACATCCAGTCAGCCTCAAATGTAGAAACTTGTTAAAGGAGCAGCAGTGATCATATATGAAAAGTTGTGGTTTAACTGCCTCAGTTTTTTTCATGAGATACTTATGTGGTGTTTTCCAGTAGGGTCCAATCTTAACTATGTTCACTGGTGGCTCCCAAATCTTAGAATTTCTTCGGGTTGAAAAAAATTGACTTGATGGAAGACCATCCACTGACCAATCTTGAATAGTTTGCTTTAATTGTCTTCCATTTTCAAAGAAAGCATCTTTAAATTCATTTCTCAAAGAGTTCAATGTAAAAACTACATTGACTCGATGGCGGCCATTAGAATTTCGGTATGAAAAAAATTACAACTTGATAAAGGACCATCCAGTGATGATTCATGAAGAATTCCAGTTTAATTGTCCTTCATGGTCAAAAGATCTTTCAGCTCATATCCCACAGAGTTTGATGTTAAACCATTAGGCTTAGCGACAGCCATATTATAATTCCAATCAGCATGAACAGATTAAATTCACCATCTAGATAAAGGACCATCCAGTGGTCATTCATGAACAGTTCCAGTTTAGCTTTCTTTCATTTTTCAAAGAAAAGGGTCTTTACGATCATAAAGATCATTCCCCATAGGGTTCACTGTTAAACCATGTGTCTCAGTAGCTTCCATCTATAAGATAATTTCCCATAGGGTCCAAAGCAAAACAATGTAAATCGGTGGTGGCCATCTTGAATTCTGATCCGCATAAAAATCACCAACTTGATAAAAGACCATCCAGCGATCATTCATTAACAGTTCCAGTTTAATTGTCTTTCATGTTTTTAAGAAAAAACATCTTCAAGATTATTTTCCATAGGGTCCAATGTTAAACTACATGGGTCGGTGGCGACCATCTTGCAACTTCAATCCAAATAAAAACGCCAAGTTGGTAAAGGACCATCTAATGATTATTCATTATTCCGTTCAGGTTTAATTGTCTTTCACATTTCAAAAAAGAAGAGCTTTACGATCATATAGATCATTTCCCATAGGGTTTACTATTAAACCATGTGGCTCAGTAGCGACCATCTTGGAATTCTGATCGGCATGAAAAAACATAGTTTTGAAAAATGACCATCCCGTGATCATTTATGAACAGTTTTCCATGTTTCAAAGAAAAAGATAGTTTCGATCATTTCCCATAGGGTCCAATGTTGAACCATTTGGCTCGCTGGTGGCATCTTGGAATTTTGATGGGCACAGTAATGTCATTTTTAGATTTAAGCATTAAATGTAATTGAACGAGAAGTACAATTTCTGTCTAATTACATGTTTAAAAATTATCTTTAATTTCAGTGTTATAGTTTTCAAAGAGTCAAGAGAGAAACGAACAGAAAAAGAACACCCTATCGATAACCAAGACGATCTTTGAAGCTTAACTGTAAATGCTTGTGCTTAATTTGTATTTGTGGTCGAAAAGGTTCGACCGGTCGAATATGTTCGACCACAAATACAATTGTGTTTGTGGTCGAATATATCCGAGATTGCAAATTTTCAAAATATGTAATATTAAATGGTTTTTTGTTTTAGTTGATTGTTGCTTTATTGTAGAAAATGCCATTTAGACTTTTCCCGATGAATTTGGTAATAGTGGAATGTTAAAAGCTGGCCAACTTCAACCGCACATTTTATTATTATTTTTGCTATTTATTCTACTTCTTTCAAGGCGACAACAATCTGTTGTGGCCATAGAATTGTATGTAATTCGTTTCAAAAATTTTAATTTATTCTGTTAGCTGACAGACACTATATACATTCCGGAAAGGGAAATGATGACACTTTTGCATAATTTTTTTCGTCAAGTCACATGTTCATAAAAGATATCCTAACCATAATGCAATCTATGGATAAATAAAGAATACGTGAAATATTCAACCGTCTCCGATAATAGCCGACAAGTACCGAAGTTTATCAAAGTCACAGCGTTCACTTACATGTAGCTTTTACATCCTGGTCTTTTACGCGACCACGTGATCAGTTATGGATGAATATCTTGACAGAACAAATGTACATCCAGCTATATATATGAACTTATATATTCGCATTTGTTCACGAACATTGATTGTAAGGGTACACGAGAAAGTTTCAAAATAAAATGAGACTACTGGAGTTCACTAAATCAAGACAAGAGCGTTATCAACAAAGAATCAAATACAAACACCAAAGAAAAGACCGAGATCAACAAAGGATCAAACACTAACACAAACCAGGAGACAAACAGACACAACAACACTAAAAACTGAAGCTAGAACGATACGAAGGCCTACAAAACCCTGGAGCTTCTTCGAGTGCTCCTGAAGGGTAATTGTGTCATTCACTTACTTTATTGAAAAGCTTTCATTGGAGTGCCGTGCAAGTATCCATTCATCCAGTATTGCCAATTCCTGTACAAAATAAATGAGACATTTATTTTATTTGGTTCAAAACAATTTTTACTGTGATTAAACCACAGACAGTATTTTTACACAATGTACAATTTACCTTTATTAAGTTCATTACAAAAATATGATGATAGAATGACAATACTTAGCAGAGTTAATTCCAGAGCATGTAGGAAGTCGACATAATTATAATACTCGCCAAACAAACAATATTTTAGAAATACGCCCTAGAACAAATCTTTATTCTAATTATTTAATACCCTCAACGATAAAACTATGAAATAGCTTGAATCCAAATGTACGTGGAATTGAATCACCAAGCATTTTCAGAAAACAAGTGCAAAATCAAAATATGTATCTCTTACTACTATGCTGCTACTCGCCTCGGTCAAATTCTACATGCTCGGTTAAGAATGAAAAGTACTTCTTTGTATAAACATCTTTTTTTTTGCGAAATTTAGTAGATTCACCTAACTGTGTTTGTAGGCATATAGAAAGTACTTCACACTTCTTGTTGCACTGTAGAAGATACACTGCCATACGACATGATCTTCTATCGTCACTTAACCTTTCAGTAGATATTAATTTGAATTTACAGTTATATGGCTCAGATACTATAACCGACGTTCAAAACAAACAAATATTTCTTTGTGTAGAAAAATTCTTAATTAAAAGTAAAAGATTTACGCCCTACCTTTTTAAAACAATTATATTTAGAAGTGCCTGCTTTTTTATGCAACCATCTTGCATTTCATCTTCAACCCAACCACACTTTATACATGTACTTTTCCAACATATTGTAATTTATTTATTCTGACATTTGATTATTTTATTACATATTTCTAAACAGATCATAGTGCCATAGATTTTGTTGTAAATAGAGCATGCATAGCATAATAGTTTTCTTGAGTGTGATCTACCCTAAAGAGACAGAATAATATAAGCTATGTGTAGCTTGTTTCTGAATCCTATTTTAGAATCTTAATATGTATTTTGTCATATATTATTTGCACTATTCTTGAATAATTATTGTTTAAACCATAGAACGACAAGATTTTCGACGTTCATGACTTATACAACATTTTCAATTCAAAATCCGTTGTGTACCTGTTGAGTCAGGACCTGGTATCCTAACCTTCCTTAGCTCATAAAAGACATGGAACCATGGACGATCCGATTTTCCTGGTTTGAACCGAATAATGAAAAAGGGCCTTAGTTTTCTGAGAATAAGACAAGTCGATTTTCAGCCAAAAAAATCAAACACAAACAAAAATGATGAGGCAATTAAAGACACAATGCTAAAAACTAAAACTAGCACGATATAAATTCCAATAAAAACCAAGGATGACGTCAGGTGTTTCAGACAGATTAGGCATTGTGGAGGGGGTGCCTTCCACGTAATCACCCTTAAAAATCAGTAAAATCACGCTTTGCGCTTGAAATATTTTGATCTTTCAAGTTTCAGGCTTATATGCCCAAACAGTTCCTTATTTGAATTGCAGAATATCGTATTTTCCACAGTCTTACAATTATAATACATTTTCTCACAAGTGCTTTCATTCTTAACAGTGCAATAACCACCAGATCAGGTTTGTACATGTAATTATAATACATAATATAATTGCAAATGGATAATAACTCCAATAATACCAACCTTAACTTATTTTGAATGTTATTTTATTTGTTGTACCCTCGCTGTACCTCACGAGGCCGCAACTTCCATTTTAATTAATCATCAAGCATAGTGTGGAAAAAACATGGAAACAGATAAAAAGTAAGAGCGCGAAACATATATCGTTATGGTTCCGTGTGCAAAACGGACAGGAGATTGTCTCTACGCTTACAAGGAAGTGCTTTTTATCCACTCACGTACAATAAAAAATGCCATTTGTCAAGTTGCATTGCAAAATCAATTTTCTGGTCTTTATTTTCTGGTTTTTGAAGTTATCATTCTTTAAAAAAGGTGACCATTCATTGATGACACATAGACACTTCCAGATCCACGGATTAGTATGGTCTTATGCACATGCCTCGATTGTCGTATTTCCGGTGTATTAAACCGATAACAAATCATAAATTAAGTAAGGAGAATGTGAAATAACTACGTAGGATGCAGGAAATATGTCCATAATCGTCAAGGATACGGGCAGTACGTACTGACTTCTTGGTATGAACTAATATTTCTGACTATCCCCAGTCTGTATGGAAACAAGTTTTCTTTTCGTCACACATTGTTTCAAAATAACGTCTCTTTTCAGTTCCAAGCGGATTGTGTACAATGACAGTTAGTGAATCTCATGTGTCATTTTTATTCAAGTTAAAATCTCTAGAACAGAATTGATCGACAATATGTTTTGATCAACTATAGCTACAGTCAGTCTTTTTTTGAAAATGAGAAGATTACCGAAGTTTTTTTAATCGTACTTTCAGAGGAAAGACAACACCATTATCAACAAAGGCAAACAAAGAAGCAATCACAGAAACAACACCGAAAACCAAAGCTTGCACAATACAAACTCATGGGAGTGGCATCGGAGTAGAAGTGTTTGTCTAATACTGGCCCGGAAATACGTCAAAAACCTTTTGTTCTTCTATTGTTCCCAAGAATGTGAGAAATTGCGTGCCGCTGACCTCAGTATCGAACAGATACCAGAGTACTTCAGTCTCAGTCAACGTCCATTAACCTATACAGGTAGATGAAACTTAAATCTTACAAGTAAATAATGAATTCATATCATAATATAAATTTGTGAGTAACTGTCAAAAGGGAAGCTACAACTTGGAGACGACAAGTTTGATTGAAACATTGACTAATATTAAGATGTTAGAATGCGTAGAATGCTACTGTATCATCGGTCTTTATAGACCACCCACACAATTGCCCTTGTCCTGAAGATAATGAT
>JAOXYJ010140560.1:0-10947 GCA_028566555.1 Lithophaga nigra
GACAATAGAAGTATCCGGGAAGATTTACCTGTACCCTCAACAAAAATTAATCTGCAATGTTTAAAAGGAATATATGTCCTTAGCGACTATCATATTTCAATTTAAAATCCATACATGTTTTATGAAAGCAGAAAGCTCAAAATCAATTCAGCGCCATCAGCATGAATATTATTGAAATAGTACGGTACATGTCCACGTTTTTGCCATTTTACTCTACCTGCATTTCATGCATTTATTATCCTCACCAATATCACCACTAACTTATTCAGTGCATACATTGATATTATGATGGGTATAACATATGGAAGAAAATTCATAACCTGATTTGTAGTAGATATTTTGTTAGACGTTAAAATCACAGTCTGGATCTTAAAGGAACTGAATGTTGAATTTAATATCCCTCCACAGAAGATGTAACCCCCTTCCTCTTTCCTAACACACACAGCGCATTTGGCCAAAGCAATTTTATCTACCAGCGCAATCTCCACATAAAAAACAGACAAAACAAATATTTCGTGGTTATTCAGGACCTTAAGAGCCCATCTATTCTTGCAGCAAACTAAATCGAAATAGGAACAAATTATAAAGGTCAGATTCACGCTTTTGAAGAAAGGAATCCTGAATAATCATCCATAGATAATGTCTGTAAAGATTTAGCTCAATCTGTCCATCAGTTGCAAACAAAACTTTTGAAATGTCAACCGATTAGACGTTGCTTCAGCAAATGACAGCAATACTAAATTTGTGATCAACAACAACAAAATAATAATAATGAAACCTTTTACAATATTGTGTATTCCAAACGATTTATGAATCTGGAATTTCGGTATACTACGCTTCCTTGTACTTTACAATACCACCTTTCAGAGTTGTTTCAAACGAGTAGTTTTTTATTTCAGCCAATAAGAAACTGCTGTCTTGTGGTTGTAATATTGAATAACAATCTATGATACCAAATTTAGTGCACAATATGCGCATTTCGGCAAACAATGCTTCGTCAGTTGTGCTCGAGGCCTAAAAATATGGAAAACCAAAACAACATCAAAAAGGTTGTAGAGCAGAAATAAATGCCAAAAAGACCAAAAAAAGTTAAGTACTAATACATGATTCATGAACACATTTGCTTTGCATTTACAAATATGATTTTCACATATTTCGTCAACTTAAAAAAAAAAGCACCATATTAACAGCTTTAGTCAGTCAGGTATGGACAGAACATAGATTTCTGTCTTACTGATTAACATTCTGGCTTTAACCAGTACATTTCACTATTTCTTTATAGCAATTAATTACTTATTGTTAAACATCCTTTAATTTTTAATGAAGAATGTTGAAATCATCAAGTAAATGGTCTACTTTGTACGGTTCATCACATCCTTCATATAAAACCTCGTAAACAGCTTGCCGTCACCATCTGATTTCTCAATAACTGAAAGAACCTCTCCCTTGTGCCATTTACTTGTGTTGTCCTCTTCATCAAATCATGCATGAAGAATTTGCCTGCCCACCAATTTCTGCGTTACACCTCTTTACATCTACAATATATTAGTTACACGTATATAATGGTAAATTAATCAGTATAAATTGAACTGGCAGTGAAATAAAAAGAACCAGTAATTAACAGCAGAATTACTGATATATCTCTTATTAAAAATGACTGTAAAAGAAGGTGTTCACTGTGTAAACACTTAGCAATTTTTTGTATTTTGTTTGCTTGTGGTGGTTGTCGTTTTGTTCTTGGTTTGATGTTCTTGTTTTTTTTGTTTTTGGTAGGGTTGGGGGCACAGTTGTATTCTTAGCTGCTGACTTATGCATATCAACAACTGGTCTAACATCGCTGTTGTGTGACAAGGCCCTGCCTGCTGTTAAGGTTTGTAGACACAAACCACACAGTGTGTATTTCACTGGTGAATGACAGCTGGCTCCAGTGTCTCACTCAGTATATCTACTCTAGTAATTGTGATACAGTGTAGTAAGTGGTAAAAATAAATTGAACCCAAACAACTGACCAAATGATCAGATCACACACTCTAAGGTTACATAAATACTGACTGCTGCAAACTTATTATCAAAAGTAACATTGCTGATTTCAGCACACTAACTGTCTATATTGTAATGTGGCAGAATATGCACAACAATTAGCACTTTCTTATTTTCCATACTTGTAGTACAACACAACAATTTATGTATCACAATACTGATATTAATGTGGCAACTGTTAATGTTAAGACATATATGAAATCTACCTTTTTGTTCTTTTTAAGCCTTTGTGTTGTTATCCTTTGGCTTTGTTTTTATTTTTACTGGATTTCCTGTCTTTCTAGTAGGTTCAACTGAACAATAGTAATAACAATCATTACGATATGATATCAACCTGTTAACATTTGATAACATATAACAACTTTATGCACTGAAAAGAATCCATTCTAGATTGAGGTTATTGTGCTGTCAACTTTACTTTGGATCCCGGTGACAATCATCATATTATTGTTCACGTACAACTAGTAAGAATATTTATATATGAAAATTTATGTACATAAATACCTGTACTGAAACCCAGTTTTCATTGTTACAAAACATTCATACAACACAGGCAACGTAAAATGCACATAAGGTACATGTATAAATTACCAATTCTGGTATAAGTAACTCAGAATAAAATAAAAATGACAAAATTGTAAATCCACGTATTTTGCATATATAGAGACATGTTGCAAATTTTATTTCGAATTAGCAGCAAGAGGATACCACAAGAACAGGGTACATAACCCAAAATTACCTGGGAAATATCCTGGTCTCACTGCTTTAGGAGTTTGTGCGGCTTCCATTCGTTTGGATTGACATTGAATTAATGTATCCATGAGTTTTGATCTCTAGTTGATATCTGCTGTTTTTTTTTATCAATTGCTTAGTACACGAAGCATATCCACAGATAATTTTGGTAGTTATAATATTTAAAATTATTAAATTAATCAGTGAATATCCAGAATTCTTAACCTATGTAAGGTTATTTTCTCTTGGGTCCTAGGTAAATAATCTTTCAGAAGTTAAAAATACTAGATATCCACAGATGAACAGATAATATTACTGTAGGCAAAAATAACACTGTGAGTATAGCAATTATCAAATGTAGTTGAATTATGCATACCCAAATGCCAGGCTTTCTGATAACAGGGTATTTATTATCTCTTGGTGACGTTAATTCTGGAAGCAAGGCTTTCATGTTGAAACATTTTAGTTTTGGCAACATTGTAATTTGCCACAATGACAAGTCCCTCTGTATTAGCTCAGCATGCATATCATATAGGTTGATAGTTCGCACTATGAAATCAATCCATACAAGTTTACAGATGTTCATCAATCCCTGGCACTGGTAGTAGTAATCATGAGACCTTTTAAGTTTGAGTTCATTACTAACTATCTTGATACTAAAATACACCTTGTATACTGAAATATATTTAAACTAATATCTAGATGGAAAAGCTAAGCACAGTGATGGAAACACTATATAATACTTCCTCCTAGTCTATTGATTCATGTGGCTATAACTCTAGAACCTAGTGTGATTCTCAAGATTTTAGTATAAGAAATGAAGGAACTTCATAATCCATTGTTAATTGGAGCACAAATTGAAATTTCTAAGGAAAATTTGCAACTTCCAATCCAAACAGTAACTATAGGGCTGTGTGCAGGGCTCACTAAGTATACCCCTTCACTAAATCTACCTAAAGCTAGTTATCAAGGGAGGGGAAGGGTTGTGAAACTAAAATAATGACTTATACATGTGTACAGTCATAAAATTACGTCAAATATCATCAAAATTAACATTTTACACAAGAGATATGTCCAAAAGGTTTAATTTGAGAGACATCAAAGGTAAAAATTAAGGTCAGAGTAACCTAGTTCTCTTATGTAACACATCATCTTTCCATGATGATTCTATACACCAAGTTTATTGACCCTATGTTATACGGTCGAAGAGATATGCCCCAGACAATGTGTTAATATTATACAGGTCAAAGGTCAAAGTCATGGCCATAGTGACCTACCGGTTGTTTTGCTACATGACATGGTTCCTTGAAATAATGCACTGATATACCAAGTTTGGTCAGCTTAGGTTCTATGATGTATACAACTTTTTACTATGATGGAGGTCAAAGGTAAAAATCAAGGTCCTAGTGACCTAGTTTTAGTTCGTGACATGAAGCCTTTCTGTGACATGTGTAATGCACCAATAAAGAAGTTCGTGCAAGATTCTATGGCTTAAGAGATATGCCCGCACAAGGTTTTATTATTTATAGAAGTAGAAGGTCAAATACTAGGTAATACTGATCTATTCTGGTATATAACACGCCACCTTCTTACGATGCATCCACATATGAGCTATGCCAGATAGAAATTGGCCTTATGGAAATTATGTAAATACATGTACATTGCAATTTGTTTAAGGGACAGATGTAGCTGAAATGGCCAAATTGTAATTAATAATCTAAAAGTGGCATCTGTTGTATTTCCTACGAAAGGTTTTCAAAACTCTTTCGAATCCAAACAGCATGTGTTACCACCACACAATATATGATACACGTTCATTTATAGATGTACCTATAGATCGATTTCTATCCGGCCCGGCTCATATCAAGTTTCGTCAATCTAGGTTCTATGGTACAAGAGCTATGTCGTTCAAATAAAGCAGTACAGACAGACAGACAAGGTGATTCCTATATCCGCCCAAAACTACCTTTGCGGGGATATAACAACTTCGTTAAAAACATGTACAGAAGGAAAGTTTATTTTACTACATTATGGACATTATTCTCCAAAAATAAAGGGTTTTTAGACACTGATCTCATGGCATTACAAAACAAAAAGTGGATTGTTGTGCCAATAAAAACGTTAGATTTGCTTAATAGCACTATTGTTGACACAGTTTATGTCAAAAACTATATGAGATGAAGAAAATGAACTGAATGTTATTTTCAAGAAGAATTCAGTGATAAAAATGCTTAAAAACTGGATGAAAATGGGAATTCCATCTCCAAAAATATACAAAGTCTTTTTTCACCCCTTTCATTTAGCATGGCTTGTTTTAGGTAATACCATATATGACCTAATCCTGTGGCATTATGCCCTTTTCCTGTGTCACAATGCCTTTTTTCCCATAAAACTGGTTTTTATACAGTATTATGTAAATATGCAGCCTTTGGATTTGAAGTTCTTTAAAGAAGACATGATATACAAAGAAATAGGGCTCATGTAGAATGCAGTTAAATCATATAATTATAAAATAAATGTATATGCGTTATGGAGTTTTTCGCAGTTTAATTTTATGGCGAATAATTGGTCGTTTCCCAATAGGGAAGGCTAAAATTTCCCATTACAGCCACTGTAAAACTTTTTTGTAAAACAATTAATAAAATAATAATGAATAACTATAAAATATGTTATAAAATAATAAATTCTGCCAGTCTTCTAGTCTGTAATGATATCAATATGTATTAGTAATAAATTTATAAAGAATTTTTATTAAATTATGTTTTTCCTAGGATATGTTACATTTGATGTCTTTATAATTATTAATCTGAATATATTTCAGTCTTTTCCAAAAATGCATGGGCCTCGCTTCTATTTTTATTAATTAGAAAAAGTCCTGTGTTAAGTTCAGTTTTCAATAGTTTGAAATAAATGCAGTACTAACATGTAGTGTTTCACTCGTTATTTATATATAAAGTAGCCCTCCTCTTATAAGGCCCCTCTCAAAACAGGCCACTCCTCTTACATGTCTTATACGGCCATTTTCATAATACATTACGGTATTAATTTCTCTGTAATTTGGACCCCTCAGCAGAGGCCACTCATATTATAAAGCTGTACTTCCTGCACAGAAAGGGTGGCCTTATGAGAGGTGGACTACTGTATACTGTTTCTTTTTTTGTCACAAATTTATCACGCTCTTTCCTAAACCCGGAAGGAACACTATATAATGGTGCTCTGTAGCTACAAAATGTAAATATGCAACATGCAATCTGTCTACTGCATGTGCAAATAATACACAATAGCTTTCCATGCTTATTGTGTTTCTTTTACTTAATTTTCAAACTAATTAATACTGTACTTGCCATAGAAAAGCCTAGACTAGCCAGAAAACTGTATTGTATATTTCTGCAATATGTGAATAACTTTCAAAGTTGGTTCTGAAATAATGTACAAAAACAGCTTAAATGATTGAGTTAACAAAAAATTGAACTGTTAATTAATTATGGAATAAAATGTTGGACAATTACAGTATTAACTAAATAAAAAGGGCTCTAAATTCACCACCAGATAGCCTGTAGGCACTTGTAATGGCAGATACAGTAACTTAAATTTGCTTGTTTCATACATGTAGATGCAGGAGAAAACATGATATATGGATATTATTTTGGTGAACAAAGACCCCAAAGGCAAAAGTTGCAAAATGAAGGGTAAAATGTATAGCATGTACATGTATGTTGTTGTAATTCACTTATACCATAGAGAATGTATGCAAAGTTTCATTTACATTGCTGAACTGATTAAATAGTGTCTTGCTGCACATACATACTGTCCTTAAAATACAATACGAAAACTGTAGAGGTTGTTTATACACTGAACTACACTTGGAGGAGGGGCTCATTACCATTTTAGCATAGCGAAGCAAATTAATGAAATATGAAGTTTAATACATAATTACATCCAGTATCATTTACAACACTACAAGTGGTTCAAAACTTACATGGTGAACACAAATGTTTTAGAAGATACATGTATATGGCATAAGTTGATGTCACTGACCTTGAGAGTGTTATACATGAAAAAACAGCCAACATTCACACCAGGTATCAACATATCTCAATTGTTTCAAATGTTACGCATCAGTAAAGGTTCTGTCTATATACATAACATTTTGAAATGTGCCTGAAATTGGTGACCTTTATTTTGAGAGTACATGTATACACATGCATAGAAACATCATATGCAAAACACTCTCTGCTAATGGGAAATACTGATGCCATTTATCACCAATATACATGTACAAATGTATGTATATATTTCAAATAAATCATTAAGCCACATGCTGCACAAAACAAATGACAAACAGACAACAAACTGAAGCCGGTATAATCCCCTCCAACAACTTTGTTTCAACAAGCCGTGGAAAGAACTACATGTAGTATACAATGGTATAAACTCCGGAACTTCTTGGCCACATGTAATCAGTTATTGCTATATTGCATTTTCCCTGTCAATTACAAGAAAAACACCCATTTTCTATTACTGCAATGAAAAAGAAAGTTCCACTGTCAGAACTTGGTCCAAACAGAAACAGAATAAAGCTTGTTTTTCTGCTTTCATGGTACAACTCCTCCTAATAGGAGTCTGCTGGTTGTGTGAAACATACATGTATAAATGAAAACAAGGAAAGGGAAACTGCAATGCTTTTTTGATATCATGCTGCTACTAACAAATAGCTGCTTTGGAGTGTTCATTTGTGATATCTTGCGAGGTGAAATCTTCACGTAATTAATGCTATTCATTATACCCCTGCATATGTGGTAATTAAAACTTTATTCCTAGAACAATCTTAGTAGCACCCTTTTACCTTTTTAACTGAAAGTTTTATTTTCAGGGTGAATATAGCAGATATACTGTGTACCTAATGATTAACAACAATATATCAAGAAAAATGCTGGTATGAAAATTTTATGTCTTCACACATATGTACATGTATATACATCCATATATCATAATTTCTCCTAACTTTTTCAACCAATATTATCAAATTGCAATTCATATCTACCTTCATGGAATTTTTTATTGGCAATAGCAATTTCTTTGTCTTCTTCAATAGCTGATTTTAAATCTTTTTCAACACCTGACAACCACCAATCCTGAATTTCATTTTCAATGGTATTAAATGTGCGCTGTGTAATTCCTGGGAATCCAAAGTTGCCAGAAATTCATTGGTTTGTGAAAGCCCTTTTCCTGTAACTATTGATCCCCAGGTAGCTCTAACATGAATGTCATAGTGCCTGCTGACAGACGTTTTAAGGGCTGAACTTGTTTCCAAGCAAAACCTATAACCACAGCCTTTACATGATGCCAGCAATTTCACAGCTAACCCATAGTGTGCAATTTGAGACTGTAACTGAATTGGCTCAGCACCTCTTATAGAAATATCTCTAGCATTTTTACATGAAATGACATGATTGGCAATTTGATTGAAATGATTTTGTAGGCATCCTAAATTGATCAGTCTATATCCTGAAGGGTCCAACCTTTGTTGGGCTTTTTTCAGGCATCCATCTGTATCTCTGTAAATACAGTACAGTTTTGGTTTGGTGTTTCTTATGAGCTTTAACGTATGTTTCCTATTGAAAAAGTTGTATTTTGTGTTCCTTACAATTTTCAACACAATTCCTTCTTGTTGTGTACATTTGTAAGTGTATGTAGTATTATTGCTAGTCATTTTTTCCACTTGTCTGTTCTTTCTGTAACGACCTGAGGCCATTCCAAACCTCTGAGAAGGTTTGGTGCCATTTCTACGTGCTCTACCCATGTTTGTATAGCAAAATAACGATGAACAGCAACAAATATGTAATTCCAACCCGTTACGATACCAGTTGTTCTCCATTAACAACATATACCAAAAGTCTTTAACAAATAACAGTTTTTTTTCAAATAAATGTTTATTAAATCATACTAACATTTTAACATACAGTATTGCATTCAAAAACAAAAAATAAAATGGTTTAGAAAGGTTTTGCAACAATGAAAACATGACCCATGATCACAAGATCAAACAAGAATAACCGTCTCTGAAATGAGATCGGGGTAATTAGCGCTGGAGAAACGTATATTTTTAGAAAAAGCATATCAATATCTTACCTAAAATATATTATAAATAAATAGAAACGCTTCAAAACAAGGATTTCACGCCATCTTATTCTGTAGCGCCATAAGATCAACCAAAGTGCAACTTTCTCTTTTAACCGGAACTACCTACGAAAAAAATAGTCCGTCATATAATAGGTTTTATACTTTAATTTTACGATCAATGTTTCACGAAGTTTATGAATTATTGCATTTCTCTCAGTTGTGGTCATAATGGTAATATAAACTCAAGCAATTATCAGCGTGTTGCGATATGTGTATTAATATGATGAATTTCCTGCCATGGAAGAGAGAAGAAAACCGAAAACAATAATGTAAACAACAAATATTTCAATGTTTAGACGCAATTAATTACCAGTGATCGTGTAAAAATCACATGGTGGAAAAACTTTATGCTAGAAAATATACATAAAGTATGATTTAGAACCCCAAAAGGGAAAAGTTTTTGAGTTTTAACGTCTGAATTTGCACCTTTGAATTTTCAACATGGCGGTCCCCAGATTTTAGCACGTTTTCAGTTTCTTCGACGATTACTGATGTTTAGCATACACACATAATTTTTATATTGCTGGCAGCACCTAGCCATGACCACAAAGAGTGAATGTAAGGGGAAAAATATTGCTGACGGTAATTCTTAACACTGTGCATTTTCTTTTCTGGAGGGTGTCGGACCGTTCATATGGTGGTTTTTATATAATATTGTATACGAATCGGTAGCAAATGCCATCACCAAACATTAAACATTTCAAAATATCACATATATAGTTGCATTTTGACATAATTTTTTTTTCATGTAATGTATCATTATAAGCATATATTTTATTTTAAAAATAGTCAAAATAGACGGCCATATTGGATTCAAAGTGTAAGCATGAACCTTAAACCGACTCAGTCAAGCTTCAGTTATATTATTACTTTGATTTTTCCGTATGCGAGCTACGGATAGGTAAAATAATAGCTCTTGTATATAAAATACCTTTACATGTAAACTGTTCCATGAATTACTACATACGAATGTAAAATTCCAACTTTCAATATTGATTTAAAGGTTAAGAATTAGCACATACGTGTATGTCTACTAGTATCAGAATCGCATACGGAAAAACTCCAGTTGATTTTCCGTATATATGTAAGTACCTACATTGTAATAGCTAACCTAAAGTAATTGTTTATTAATAGGTTCTCCCTGACACCTATCAATATTAACATCGGGGCTTTTAAGGGAAATGCTGTACCCTTAAAAGAATTGTAACAGCAAAATGAAATAAAATATCTTTTAATGTTAAAAAAAAAACAAATTTGATAACCAGGTTTGGAATTGTAGTAAACAGGTGTACAAGTTTTGGTATTACCAAAGTTTTTAAGCCTGTTATGCGACCTGTTGGAGTCAATTGCCTTTTGCTCCACTATTTAAGTAATGACTTGATTTCATTATTTTTTTCTCATAATTGATTTTTATCATTTTTGAAAGATTTATATTAAAAGCAATACCGAGACAATTAAAAGCATGTTTTCCCCAGGTAAGATCCCAATTTGGACACGATTCTTCATTACTAAATATTTCACTACCTATCGATACTACTTGCGTTTTTGTATAATTTATTTTTAACCCCGACAGTTCAGCGCTTCCAAACTTTCTTGTAAAGATATTTCTGTTCCATCAAGCATGACTGCCGTATCATCTGCAAATTGTGACAATTTGTTTTCAATATTGAAAGCTTTCAAACCCTGTATTTTTTGTCATTATTTCTGATTTTTACTGGCATTATTTCTGCACAAAAAATGAACAAATAAGGAGATAGGGGATTTCCCCCTGTTCACAACCTCTTTCAATACTAAAGAATTCTAAAAGATTTCCACCTTCTTATTATAGAAGACCTTGACCCATTTCCGAATGGAAGGCCCAAAATTGAAAAAAGCTAAAACTTTCTGTAGAAAGTCCGATTAAAGTGAATCAAACGCTTTCTCAAAATCTGTGAATAATAGAAGTCCAGGAAGGTTGTTTTCTTCTGCATATTGTATAACATCATATAGCAA
>JAOXYJ010140671.1:0-10947 GCA_028566555.1 Lithophaga nigra
AATAAAAAGTATTCTAATCATGATTGCGTAAAATTAAAAGGACTGAAACCTAAAAAAGCGCATAAAAACGTTCTTATTTGATAAATAACCAAACTACAAGCTATACACAGATAGACGTAAAATGTAAGTCGGAAGTAGTTTTAGACAGAATATGATAGAGAAATTACATCTATTGATCAATTTTTTACTATTGGACACGCTGAACACTTTTAACCTCAACCAAACAGGATTAATTTCGAATCTAAATTATACGATGCTTAACGCTGAAGTTAGATATTCAATAAATTACTGTTGTACAAGAAATATTATGTTCATTGTCCAAGCAAGTACCCTCATTGTTGTGCGAAATTCACAATTTTATGGTAGAATAACATGCAACATTTTTAAACTAATTTTTAAATATCTATCAATCTCTGCCTAAAACGATTTTGATGTATTATTATTGCAAATATGGTCCACTTACACCATGTACACTGCATCTTTACGGTCAGAGACAAGTAAAACATTTAAATCTGATGTTGCACGCTCCAATTAATTTCCATAGACTAAAAAGCGACTGGGTATGTATTTAGGCTACAATTTAACGTCTTTCAATCTTGACAATTGCCTATTATGTATCTTTAAAAACTATAGATTATGCAATACCTTTTCAGCATCAAATTAATCATTAAACTAATTGTTAAAAGTTTGCGTAGTTTTTGTTGGAAAAAAAGCTCTTATTGCAAATCGTCCTTGGCGTAGTTAAGTTGGTTTTAAATCCAGTGTTAGTTGAAAAGTTCTGTATTATTGTAACGATATATACATGTTAATACAATATGCATTTCAGTTGGGTATGAACATCATAGTAACTAATCTCCTAACTTTTATCATTTATCCGAATTGTACAGATTATGTTTGTTCATATATTAAATCGTATTAATTGAGATTAAAATTATGTTCTATGAAACAAGCATGTGTTACGTGTAGGACCAGCTGACGACACAGATACTAAGACGTACACTGATCAAGCTATATGTGGAACTAGCATGTTTCACATGTAGGAGTGGCTGGCAATGATATAATACAAAGGAATAGGGGCTTTAAGGGTAAAAAATGGCCCATTCTTGGATTTCAATGATATTTGATAAAATAAATGTATATAACATGTATCTTTTACAAAATTTAATCAAAATCTCTTCCCATAAATTGATATAACGTCATCAAAGTTAAACTGCACTTTTACCGAAAATTGGCACTTTTTACGCATGTAAGAGCGCAACATCAGAAGACCCGATTTTCTTTGTATTTCAGAACAGTAATCATAGAGAAATTTACACAATTATTAGATTTTTTTTGTTTTTTTTTGTATACCAAATTAAGTAATATTTCAGTATTGAGTTTTTAAATGGTTATAATGGAAACGGATACTCGTTCTGTAAAAACACATTTTCCGAAAAACTTATTCAATGTTTGTCTTTCAAACTTCTCACAAAGTTACGTTTCTATGCTTTAGCATATTATGAGATTGAACAAGTTAAAATACTGGCTGACTGTTAGCATGGTAACATAATACAAAAACGTTGCTTAGAAACTAGATTTTGTCCAAATCGGGGCCTCGGTGTCCGGGTGGTCTAGGTAGTTTGTCACATCCACTATTGATCATCGGAGTATCAACACTGGGGTTGCGAGTTCGAGCCTTGGCCGTGGTGTGGTGTATTCGACTCCACCTTAATTGACGTGGACTGCCAGTTTTCCTGGTCGGGAGTTATCACCGGGCACTCTGGCTTCCTCCATCAATAAAAACTGGATGCCACGACATAGCTAAAAAAGTTGCTGCAAGTGGCGTAAAATGACTAGTCAATCAATCAATCAATCAATCTGTTCAAATCAAGGAAATTTTAAGTGAGTATGTTGATGAATGAAATTGTACTTCATTTGTATGCAAAAGAAATATATAGCACTCGTTTTTATTATATTATATTTGTGTCTGATTGTTGAAGAACTTACAAGGTCATGAACGTGTTTCCTTGTTTGTTTGTTTGTTGAAGGCTGTCTAAATAATCATTGAAAAAGCAAAACTCATGACTTCCTTGAAGGACTACTCAAGAAAAAAGAAAGAAACCTTTAATTTTAACCTCGCCTTCATTGTTAATTTCATGTCACTGCACAATTCACGATTTGGTGACTATCTATATTTAATTAATAGCAGTGAGCTTGAGATAATGATACTATCGACACCACTTACTCAGTTTCATACTTTGATCTTCACCTCAAAGTTGCCCCTAGAGGTAGACTGCATATGAAACTCTCCGATACGTGTGATAACTTCACTTTTCCAATCGTGAACCACGCATGTATCAGTAGCAGTATATTCCACAAGCACCGGCATATGGAGTTGATATTTCGCAATTCGTACGTTATTCTAGAGTTTGTGATCAGTACTAGCTTGTTCTATGTTTAACAGCATTTCGTGTAAGCAAACTAATGGAAATAATATGAGCATGTTATATATTTGTTACTCTACCCTCTTTAGAATTTTGTGAAAGAAATATCCCTCTGCTGAAACACTATAAAACATATTCATTGTAGAAACATTTCTCACTGTGGCATTCTTCGGGCACCCTGCACTTTTTGTTCTATTCTGCTAGAGGTTTGCTTGCGAGTGAAAAAAATAAGTATTGTATTTTCTGGTGGAGGTCCTAGCTGAGAATTTTTCTATGACACACTGCTGTTAGACTAACCTTTTTCCGTTTAAAAAATTATACCAGTTTCTTAATGGATCGAAATGTTTTCTAATGGTAATTTATTAATTGAGTCTGTTGTGTCGGTAGACGGTTGCCATAGTACAAAATGAATAATTTGAGCATTCCGATTCAAAATTTTATTTTAATACCAGTTTTGTAAAGTAGACATGCAGAAATATTTTTTTCAAATTAGAGGGTCAAATAGCCATCTTTGTGAACCTTCCCCTTTGATAAATTTAGGTAATCAAAATGAGTAATTCTAAGATATCACTTTCAGTAATACCATGTAATCTCAATTAGAAATTCCAAATAAACCTAAGTAATCAAGTAAAAACCAAGAAATTACAAATGAAACTTTTTACTAAAATAATTGTAATCTAGATTTAAAATGAATTTTATGAAAAGATCATAAAATATCTGACATTTGGTCCAGTGAAATTCACTGAAGACTACAAGCGCAGGGTATTAGATTGAAGATTGAGAACGACTTTTAGTGAGGAAAAAATCAAATGTCTTAAATTCTGGCTATTGAAAATCCATAGTATATAGGTAAGACATGGTAAACTTACACTGAAATTTTATTCTTAAACGTAGTTATACCTACCAATTTACTTTCCACACAATCGTTTATAAATGTACATGTGGTATACTTTGGAGTTCTGTACATTATCAAATCTCTGGTGTGATTGTATGTGTTTCGTGCAGTAAACTGTTCAATATTTCTTTTCTTAAGCATGTGATGAAGTGTTGACATTTCATCAAATATTCACAGATCTGTGCTGGATGCTACAAAATAAAATAATTTACCAACATCGCTTTCTAAAACTTCACAGCAAATACACTTTTTCACATATTTATATAGGAAATATATGATCATGATCTGATGATGATGGTTCTAGTATCGAAAATAAAATTACTTCCAACCTATTGTGCCTTACATGTACCATATTTCAATTTATATCACAGTATTAAAAATGCAAAGGTAATGAGAGGGGCAAAAAACATGCATCAGGCCTGATATATTTTAAATTAATTATTCTCCTTTACATGTTTAGAAGTAGGTTAAATCAATAATGTCAACGTTGGTTGATATATTGCACACAAACGTTCAGATCTGAACAAATGATGGCTAAACTGGTCTTAGCTTAAACCAATTAACAGTTTAATATTTACAGAGGAAAACTGGGACTGGGGGTGGGAAGATATTCCTTGTCAACAGACAACCCCCTTTTTTGTGAAGAAGTAATAAATCAGTATCAATCCTTACCCCAATTAAAATCGAATTCTTCTTTCTAAATTACCCAGCAAATATACACCTTAGCTGATAAAAAAAAACCTGCGGGTCTCGTTACGATGTTGCCATTTAACAGGGAAGGGAGGACAGGCACACCTTTTCAAGGTAAAAATGCACTTTACAAAGTGTTTACATATTGCTAGAAAATATTTTGTTATTTGTCACTTCAGTTATTGTCTTTGTAGCATAACATATTAATAATGGAACGTATGGGGTTCTGTTTACGGCAAGTCTGTTTGTGTACATGTACATTCATCATGTTCAATGCAACGATAATTTATCTCAAAATTATTGTAAAAAAACAAAAAAATAGGTAGTTAAACCGAAAAAATAAATCACACATATCTTACATTATTCTCAAGTAAAGTCTATAGATCATTTTTAGTAAAATTCATGTTATTACTAAGTAATTTATTTTTACTTGGAACAAGTAAAAAAAAGTACGTAGCAGTTTATAGTTTTGAGTGTACGTAAAACATTGTTAAAATACTATTAATAATGAATCGATATTTCACCTGACACCGACAAAACGTGAAATGAGATGGCATAAACATAAGAATTGAAATTAACAAGCATATGTATTTTGTTACGAACAGAATCCTTTCCTTCCTGAGTAATATACACATTACTATAACAATACTATCTCAAAGTGTATGTCCAAATATAAGAGGCCCTTTTACATGTTTAAAATGAAATATGTTAATGATCATGTCTAAAATATACAAAAAATCGATTTTCGTGACACAGTTTAATTATCTCAAAGTACAAATTACTTCAGAAATTATTTGAATAACAAGTAAATTATCATACAATCTATGTCAAATAAACAAATTCGATAGACTACCGGTTGCGTCGTTGTTATGGTGAGTATTGGGTTTTGTTGTTCATTTTTAATCAAACAAGAGGGAATTGTTAAAAAAATGATTGCAGATGTATATTTGATAAATGTCTTGAATATAAGGTTTGAATGAAATAGAAAGAAACGAAAGATTACTCAATGGAGAATAAATTCAACATTAATTTTTATTCTTCCCTCCCTAATAGTGCGGTCAGGTAGAAATTTTGAATAATATAGATTTGCGTTTTATTTACATCCCTACCTTGCTCAAAATATGAATTAAGTAATATATACGAAGTAAAAATTAGATGATAGTTTTCAATCTTACAATGCTAAAAATCACCTACAATATAGCATGTAGGATTAATTTTCTGTTGATTTCCAGAGATAAAAAGCATGTTATATATTAAAATACGTGATTTATACAAATATTTACTAAACATGAACACTGGTCATTAAATTTATATAAGGATGAGATTACAACTTGTAACCTATTGTATTTCCAACGAAATGAGTGAGAAATAAGTTCTCTGGCACAAAATGTATCACAGTTACTGAACTGCTCAACATTCCCTCTAACATAGAATGCACTAGGAACACACTCGGACGAAATGATTGGCACAGAAACGATTATTGTAGATCAACACACTATAATCAAATGAACACACTTAAAATGCCCTCTACAAACTATATTTACAGAGTAATGTGTTTCTACATGCTATAATCGTGTGTAGACGATAACAGAATAGATTGTTGCGAGCGGAAAAGCTTGTTTCGATTTCTAATCTGATTGGATAAAACAAAACAAGCACACAGTAGTTAAATATTAATTTTGCAAAATCGTCAAACGAACGTTTTTATCATGTCCACACGGTATACGCGTGCCTGCACGGTTTAATCCGTTTCAACATCCTTTCTCACGATCACTATATTCACTCGCTATTTGTCAACCAAAATGTAAGGAACAAAAAAGGGAAATGAACGAAAAATGCAAACGGAATGAACGAAAAAGGGAACGACCAAGGGAATGTGCCAATGTTGAGCGTGTCAGTAACTGTAATTCAAATGAAATATTAAAAACTAATCAAATTGTATATTGCTATTAGCTTTATTCAACTTAGACGTGATATCGAAAAGACATCATTTGCCCGGGACTGTCTATAACCCATTAGATTCAACAAATCATATACTATAAACGAACAATTATGGAAGTATTAGGGCCTTATCATCTCTCAATATGCAATTAATATATGTTCATTTTAATACTAGAACAAAGAAAAATAGTGTTACATAATCTGGCACATTGATTCCTCTCCCTTCTTGATCCAACCATTCTGTCTTAAGATGCAATGGCTATTGTATAGTAAACTTGATATGTTCTTATGATAAGGAATATCATCTGACTTTTCAACATTTCTGGTCACACGTCATAGTTATGAAATAATATAGTTTGGGGCCTACGTGCTTTTGTATTTTTTAACCGTTCTTGCTTTTCTTTTTTGTAAAGAAACTGCCTGAATGTTAGTCTTCGTATTTCATGGTGTATGGTAGTCTAAATAATTTAATATGAAGTCATGGTTCATAGCCTTCAAGATAATGTATTTGTGTTGATTTAAATAAGCATATCTATTTTTGTAGAACACACATAACCAGGTAGTTGATATAGCATTTTCCATCATTAAGCTGCATTTATCTACTATATTCAAGTTTATGCATGTGTACGCATGTTATAGTGTCATTTGTCAATTTCATTTATATCAAGAGATTCGAAATGTGAACATTTAAACTGTTTGAGTGGATAATAAAGGATGTAAACAGATTACACTTAGACGGCCATTTTGTTCTTTTCTTTTCATTGAATGGCTAATCAAATCATGTAAGTATATAATAATTTTAATTTTACATAGAATATGCTGATGTAACAGGTCAGCGATGAACCTCTTTATTTTCAGAAAATCTCTTTTTATTCCTTCATTTCCTTGTGTATAAGGTGTGTTTTATTTTATTCAAATGTTTGAAATAGCCCGTGTGTGAATTTCCAATCAGGAAAATAATTAAGCCATGCCAGGATTATCCCCGCTCTCAGAGGTATTTTTATGTAATTTTCTATTTACTTCTTAAGATGGGTACGAAATTGTTAATTCAAACCACTATTTATTGATTAATGTGGTGAATATGGAATTGTGGAAAGGTTAGAAATTCTGCAGTATTTTTACATTACTTTAATTATCTGCCTTGTTGAATTGATTTCAAATTGGCAGAAATATTTATTTTATATAAAGTTGTAAGATAGAGAATATAAGAACGCGAAGAAACAACTGAAACGAAATTAGCTAATGGAATGAATCCAAAAGACATAACTTACAACTATTAAATGCAGATTAGTGGTAACTGAGTACGCTTGTAACTAACCGAAAATGTAGAAGTTCTACCTACCAAGAAGCACGGTGAACAAATGCCTAAAAGTACAAATATGTACCAAATCGTTTGGATCACTTCCAAGCATGGATGAGGTAAATAAAGCAATCCTTCCCCTCACACTCCAAAGAATCCTGATTATTTCTTCATAAGTTGCATCAGCTTTTTCCTGTCACTATCATTAAGTATTTAGTATATCTACGGTTACTAATAACAGATTCTTAAAAGGCTTGCTATCAGAAACTATTCCCTAACATCTGGGTTGATATTCAAAATCCTATTGTCCCATATAGCCAAATATATAATTCACCTTAACAGCTAGATTATAAGCAAAACCTTGTTCATGTTTTCTCCCTCCTGGGATGGTTATTGGTATTCTCTCTAATATATTGAAGCGAGAGGTTCCATCATGAATAATAAATATTCATGTCAGTAACCAAATATAGGTATAGTTCATTTAAAAATCTATATTTGGCAGTGAAAAAGTAGACAAGAGAAAACTGGAAAAAGGTAAAGTAAAAATTAAATAAAATATTACAAAGGCATTCTTAATATGAGTGCATAAAATCAAACGGACTGAAAGCAACCTAAAATAGCGTATAATCGCGTTCTTATATGTTAATTAACCAAACTATTTATAAGTTATACACAGACAAACGTACAATTTAAGTCGGAAATAGTCACAAATAGTTTTTGACAGAATTGTAAAGTACAAGGAAGCGTAGCATACCGATATTCCAGACTCATAAAATCCTTAGGAATATACAGTGTCGAGAAAAAATTGGACGTGATCGCATCAACTCCATAAGGAGTGAGACCGGACGCATTGACAGGGTAAACGTCTCATGCATGCATCACCAGTCATGCGAAAAACCTTTGTCAAATAAGCAAAAGTCGTGGCCAGGAATTGGTCAGATCTGGTAGGTAACAAGACGACAAAATGCTAGATGTTGTAAAATGTAAATATGTTTGTAGCAAGTTGCGATATTGTTACTTAATAATGGTCAACCAACTCGTGATGGCGACCTCGGAACTTGCGAAGTGTTGATTTCAATCGTTCTTCCTCATATTCTTGGAGGAGTAGTTTTTTGGTTACTAGTACACTTCTGTTAGTAAAGTTCTCATACTGAGAGCATGTTCTAGCATATCGTATCAACTGAGATATATATATATATATACGCCGTATACAGGGGCAGAAGGTATGTTAGTACTCAGGAATGGGCAATTGACAACAAGAAAATCGAAATCATCACAATTGTCATAGATTCTAGTTTTCAGTCGTCCATCTTTGTCAATTTCGCGATACAGATCTAAATATGAAGCCTTCTTTGCCTTTAATTTCTAGTTGACTGGAATATATGAGATGTAAATACTCGCTGAAATATGGATTATTGAGTAAAAGAATATCATCAGTATATCGAAACTTAAAATTAACGAATTAAGAGAGGTGTTTCTTCTTTTTATCTTTTAGAAGGTTTTGTATATACAGAAATAACATCAATTGATCACTATTTTACAATTGGACAAGTCAAACAGACTGGGACAATTTGGAATCTAAATGACGCGATACTTTACGCTACAGTGAGATATTTGAATAATAAATTACTATTGTACAAAAAAAGAGTATTACGTTCATAGTTCAAGCAAGTACTCTCACTGCTGTGCGAAGATCAAATTTTTACGTTAGAATAAAATAAAATACTCTTAAACTAATTTTGAAGTATCTATCAATCTCTACGTTTAACGATTTTGATGTACTAATACTACAAATATAGTCCACCTAAACACAAATATCTTTATAGTCAGAGACTGGCAAAACATTTAAATCAGATGTTGAACGTTCCATGTGATATACTATTTTCCATAGACTCAATGTTAAAGATAAGCGATGGGGTATGTGTTTTGGCTAAACTGTACGTCGTTAAATCTTGACAATCATCTATTGTATATCTTTGAAAACTATAGATTATGCAACATATTTTTAGCATCAAATTAATCATCGCACTAATTTTAAAAATTGTGGATTGCGTTGTGCCGGACAAAAATTCTTTTCGCAAAATTTGAATCTAGCGGTAGTTGCAAAGGCCTTCTGTATTATTGTAACGCTATACGCAAGTCAAATGGATGTCTCGGAAACTTAGGGGGACATACATTGTACACTTAGCAATGCAAGTTCAAGTCTTCCAATGTGTTTATTCAATATTTCATAATGATACCGAATCTCTTATTACAAAACCTCGGACCATTGTTAAGGCATGGAAATAAATATATAGCGAGAAACAGGAGAAAATGACGTTCCCGAAAAAGTGATTAGAACTTAGTGTCATTTCAAGAATTGTTGAGGGGCAAATTGACTGGTGGTTGAAGAATTTCCTTCGATAATATACTTTGGATTTCCCTAATACCTAATTCCTTTTAAAAAGTCATGGTCACTGAGGAGAGTGGACTTAAAATCTGCAAAAAATTATCTTTGATAATGTTTAGTAGTTTGTGCCTTCAACCCCATGTAGGTATAAATGTGCATTTACTTGAAGAAAGATACTTAATCATGTAATCCAAGTAACTTTTTTACAAATAAACATGGTATTTCTAGGGATCTTATTTGCTTGAACTATAATTTCTGAAACTTGAGTGTTCGTAAAAAGTTTTTTTTTCCTAACACTCCTATCAATTATTAGTATAAAGTAAATAAGTTGTAGCTACTTTAATGAATACATTTATTGAAAGACGTATTGTGTAAGAGTAAGTGTACATGTTAATAAAGAATCGTAATAAAAATGATAATTTAAATGAAAAAGTAACTTAAAAAAATGATAATTTAAATAAAAAAGTAACCAAATAACTAAACACAGTTTACGAAATAAAATCAAATAAATAAATATGTGCGATTTGTTTTAAATTGTTGTGCTGAGGTTTTTGCTTCTATAAGAATTGTCTATATCATTGTAATTTATATGGCCAAATGACAATATCCTAAACCTTGTGTTTAAACGTTATCCGAGATAAATAACCTTCAAGTCATTCTAACCTCAAGCGATTATTACGTTGTGGTTTAAACACTAGATTTAAAAAACACAATATTGTCAAATATACACGACCAGTATTCTGTTACAAAACAGTCTAGCTGGTGTCTTGAATACTAGAATTTTAATTGTATTTCAAAATTTTGTTCGAGGGAGGGGGTTAAACAAAAATTGAATGATAATATTATTTAGACACTGATTAAGTAGACAAAATACTTTATTTACATCCTTAAGTCTTAGACAGAGACACTAAATAATAAAATACAGACAGCAGAAGTGACTAGACTACATTCAAGCAGGAAGGTTAAAAAATTCAGACAATTTTTCCTGTTGTAATACTATGAATTCTCGAAGTAATAATAATAAGTTGCATAAAAAGTGTATTTGAACCCTTCTCTTTAGATCCTAATGTAAAATAAAACTAGAACTGTCCGCATAGCGGGACTAATACCCCCCGATTTACTCTGCGTACAAATTAACATGCAAATCAAGATATTGCCAGTAAATAATATATCATGTATCATCACATATATAAGGTGATTATCACACATGCAGATAAACATAAGAACATAAAAATATGGAAATGTACCAACTCTCGTGTCAAACAATTACCAATGTTATAGGAGTTGCAGTGGTGGATAATGAACACCA
>JAOXYJ010140781.1:0-10945 GCA_028566555.1 Lithophaga nigra
AATGATAACATTAGAGAAAGTTTTTTAAGAAAATTACTTTTCAAATAACTGAATCTCAAACAGAAATGGAAAAATTAAAAATTATATTATCTCCTAATACAATTGAACAAGTAAATTTATTAGGCTCCTATATTAAACAGTCTCTAGCACTGGGGACAGGGGGCACTTGATTTCATATGTTTAATGATATATATGTTTTATTATTGTATATTAGTTTTGTGCCATTGACCCATTTCTAGGTGTAAAGTTGCTTTCAATAAAGTTGTAAAGTTTTCTGCAAACTGTCTGTTAGTTCAACTTTATCAGCTGAGCACAGCATATAACACTGTTGCAATGAACAAAGCACTGAAAATGTAAATAAGCAGCGACGAGTAACGGATGTCATTAAAGTTTTTCATCTCTTTGTTTCTGAGTGGGTATAGTGTTCTTTCCCATTGTGTAAATATAGCTTCACGTGCTCCTTTCCAAGGAATGGGTCCTATTAGACGGTACTGATAGGCTGCACAAGGACCAAATACACATGCATGAGCTAGCTTTGGATCTGTCAGCCACAAGTGCCCTATAAATAAGATGTATATTTAAATCAGCATACGCCATAAAGACGACATTCAAATTAATAATTGCTTTACTTACTAGCAAAATAGAATTATCCCTTCTTTTTCCAGAGCGGAATCGGTGGCCAAGGGGTCTTAATAATTGGTTGCGTCTACAATTGATCACCGGCGTGTCAACACTGGGGTTTCTGAGTTCAACCCTGGTCATGGTGAGGTGTGCTCGACTCCAACCTTAATTGGAAAGGATTGCCAGTTTTCCTGCCGAAGATCCTATTTTCTCATCGGGTGCTCCACCTTCCTCCCCCAATGAAAACTAGACTGATCTGGGGAGACCATGGGAAAATAACAGTCAAAATGCAGCGGCATCGACCCATTGATAGTAATAAATGCATTACGTGATACCAATATTGATTTAGTGCATCATATGCGCATTTCAAATAATTTTGTACGTATCACCAGATGGGTATTATACAAAATATTTAAATGATGTTCAATATTATATAATTATTGTCTTTTACAGAGGTCAATATGAGTTTTTATGGACATGAAAATTACGATATTGACAGAGGCCGAATTGAATTTCAGGTCCATAAAAACTCATACTGACCGATGGAAAAGACTATAATTGTTTTATTACAAAGGTTACTGCTTTATGACGTCATGAAGTCAATATAGCTTTTGGAGAGTCAATATATGAGTTTTTATTGACCTCTGAAATTTGTATAGCTATATAGTGAAAATATATAACTACTATGTAATAATAAGATAAATCACCCAGTAAAAAGAAGACAAATCATAGAAATGCAATCAGGTGCGTCAACATGGTTCGCTGTTCTGCATTAGGCTAGGCATACACGATCAAAATGATTGATCAAACGCCGTCAAATGTTAAAAAATACGATAAAACACAATTAAACATGTTTGAGAAAATTTTTGGACGGATTTAACTTTTTTCATCCAACAAAATGCTTGATCAAACATGTTGAATTTTATCATACACGGCCAAACATTGTTTGACCCAACAAGTTTGATTAAACGTGTGACCGTGTATGCCGGTATTTAGAAATGACCCAGAAAAGAAGTAAAGACAAATCATAGAAGCGAGATCAGATGAGTCAAAAGGGTAGTTCCTGTATTAGAAATCACCTAGTAACAAGAAGACAAATCATAGGAGTGAGATCAGGTTCCTCAACAGGTTAATAATTTCCTGAATTAGAAATGACCCTGTAAAAAGAAGACAAATCGTAGAAGTGAGATCAGGTGCGTCGACTAGGTGAGCATTTTCTACATAAGAAATGATCCATTAGAAAAAAAGACAAATCATAGAAGTGAGATCAGGTGCGTCGACAGGGTAAGATTTTACTACAGTAAAAATTACCCCCCAAAAAGAAGACAAATCATAGAAGTAAGATCATGTGTGTCTTCAGGGTATACAATTCGTCCATTCAAGATGTCACAGAAAAAAAAGACAAATCGTAGAAGTGAGATCATGTGTGTCGTCAGGGAAAACATTTCCTGCATTAGATATGATCCAGTAAAAAGAAGACAAAACATAGAGTGAGATCAGGTGTGTCGACAGGGTAAGCATTTCCTGCATTAGATATGATCCAGTAAAACGAAGACAAATCATAGAAGTGAAACCAGGTGCGTCGATAGGGTAAGCATCCCCTGCATGAGCCATCTTGCAATCTTCTTTGTCATGTCCAGTAGTAAGTCAGATCTGTGAAACTGACTAGATATATATCGCAAGAAAACATGTCTGGACCCTGGTGAAAGTCAACAATTTTTAACGAACAAAAGCGTAACGATTGTAAAATTAATATGATAATAGGCAATGCCCTATAGAAGGGCGAAGACAAATGACCCTGGCATATATCTACTTGTAAACTGTAACGACCTAAAATTCTGTAGTGTAGAAATTTTTTCTTGCCTTCTATTTGCAGTTGGGTTAATAGTATGCAAATATCCACTGTAATACAGATCGGATTAACTTCTGTCCGAAATCACCCATTCATAACAGCGTCCCCTTTCCACTTTCGATTTAGATTACTGCATTATTCTCAACCAATCTGTTACAATCCTCAATTCTGAATTGATTGTGTTAGAATATCTGTTTTACATTTTGAATTTGTTTTGATTTGTTAACACATTTTATTTCGTTGCAAAGATGATGTTCGCCGCTATGTTGTCAAGTAGGAATTGCACAGAGTTAAGTTGCCGATAGTACAAATTCTCTTCTTGCGAATTCTCGTGTCAGACAGAAGTACCAGCTTTTTGCGACGAGTAACATTCTAAAAATCATGTAGCCAAATCTCATGACAGGCTTTTGAAGCTTATAGTACAATGTACACATATAAGGGCTTCTTACTTTATTATTTTTTATATATCCCTGTCCTAGTAGCTTTTCTGTTAACAGTGTGTCATTGGTAAATGTAGTACTCTGTCACAGTTGTATCCGACAATCCACGCCGCCGTACAATAACATCTTTAAATCTACTAATCGAAATAGATTAAACCAGAAACTGACTGAACAGTAATAACCCCTCTGGGCACCATGTGAGACATAGGAGGTCGCAGCTGAAAGCCTGCCAAGGAGAAGCGTTCCTAGCATGGGCTTGTACATGGTTGAACGAAGAAAAAGATTTGGAGGGAGCATACGTGAGAAACGTAGAGACTGAATTGAAGAATTTTAAACTGAACTACTTCTCTTACGAACTAGGCATAAAGTAACTAAACAGGAATTCAATATTGCAATCATAAAGTAAGGACTTCTACCAGTAAAATGGCATCAGAAATTTATGCTCAAGTACCGGGAGAGTAATTGATTTGAAAAGGCTGGAGGCTTTCGTTATTACGCCATAAGGTCGAATAGCTTGCCTGCGGATCCTTCAGATAAATTAAAATTTTCTGTCTCTAGGGAGACAGTGTTATCGGTGATCTGCTAATGTAATCTTCTAGATGCATCACCACACTTAGTTATATGACTGCAGGTCACCCAGTAAGAAACTGAACTCTGATGTACAACTTACTGAAGTTACTATATACTGCTCGCTTTGCAAGTTGGGGTATGAATGAAAAAAGATGATGTATCTGTAAGAGATGGATGTACTGTCGAAATGGCGCATTTATTGCACAGACACTCAGTGCTATGTAAAAATGTATCCAATGTTCAAGTTTCGTTACTCTACTATGCTCAGTATCCAAGAAATGGACGTTAACACTTAAACTTGAACCTGTAACTTAAAAACTTATCTAAAGTCATTCATGGGTAAAATGTAGGTCATGGTGAACCAATTTTTTTTGGAACATTCGGTGCTATACAAAATGAATCTACTAATCAAGTTTTACCACTTCACCACATTTACAACCACTGATCAAGTTTCATTAATTTTCAATGCTTAGTAACCAAGCCTTCGGACAGACAAGGTAAAACGATATGCCCCGTCAACATTTGTGGTCGGGGCATGCAAAATTGCTTCAACTATCAGTAGCAGGATATTGCCAACACCAGTTTGAACTCTCTTTTTAATGATGTTTTTTTAAAATTTTTTTCCAATGTTACCCTTTGGAATCTCATTTATCAGCGGTCTTTTAAATAGTCATAAGTGGCATATACTTTTATTTGCATATATTTAGCGCGTACTTTACTTAATGTTTTCATTCAATCTTTTTTTTCTTTTTGTGCCTTGATTTCGATACAACTGGGTTTAGGATCTTAACAGCAGACACGATCTGTGATGGATGGATGGACATTGGGTTTGCAACTTAGTTCGCGACCTTGAGCTTCAAACTAGAGATCCAATGTTATTCAAGACACACTAATTATTGGTGATAAACAATCATACAAACTATCAAATATGAACCCCAGGCGGTGCTCATGATATAGAAAGGACACGATTCTGCGCTGTACTCGAACTGTATTTATTAAAGGGAAGATCTGCTGGGATTGTTTAGTACTAGCAATTCATTGGCAATTGCATATAAACCATGGTGCTGGGTGATAAATTCTCCTTTTTAACCTGATTCTATAGTGTATGTGTGAATAAAATGTCGTATTTTGTACATATCTAGATTACTGACTTAATAATACTGGTATAAAATTACTGCAAAAATAGTGTTGCAATATCATTATCTATGTTCAAAAGGTGTAAGTTACATGCTTTTAAAGATGTAACCTTTTTGAGGAATGTTTGAAAAAAATTATTAAATAAATGATAATGATATAGAAAAACAAAAATATAGTTATTTTCTAAACAACAAAGTTGCTTTCATTTTTGGGCTTCATATCTTGGGCGTCGTATTATGTAATGGCACAGTCGTCACCGTTGTCATTTGTAGACGTTTTTGTTTCTAAATGTTAACCGTAGTTAAAGGGATGCCTTCTGTTTTAAAGTTTTACATTAGGGTAGTACTAATAGCATACAGGTTGTGACTACACAGGTTCTAAAATTATGGACCAAAAAGGATCAAAACAATCTGCTAACACATCTGGAATATTTGGCATCTTACATGTAGCATTTTCATTCTGATATGCTATAAACATTAAGACTTTATAATCTAGTGACTAAATGTAGCGTGTTTAGTGGTTGGCAGATTGAACTCAAATCTGATAGCTGTTCAAAAAAGAACATTTTGTGATTTTGACAAAATCTTGGTGCTTACATGTATGTACATTTGCTATGTTTTGAAGAAAGGCTCACTTGAGACCTATGATATGCTAGATTTGACGTAACATTATTTATTCTTTGCAAATGCTCTTCCTGCATTAAGGTAAGTTAATCTGTGAAAATGTTACACTCTTTGAGCGTTAAAAAATCCGAGCAACAACTCTTTGCAGCGTCCATAGGTGACCTTTATTAATCTAAATTTCTGACTCTACCCAATAGGCCCTCTTTTTCCAGTGCCAATCAAAATTACCCGCCTCTTTCCTGGTGCATCTACTTTTCAGATCCTTCCGATTGATATATTGTTAACCTGTTCTCGTCCTGAATGTGCATGAAAAATTTGCCGCTGGACGTTAAACAAACAACTATCAATCAATCAATCAGTTCTCATAACTGTTAAAAACAACATTTGTGATTTTGATAAAATCGGGGTGGATATGTACATCTGCTATTTTTCGCCAAAGGCTAACTTTATCTGTCGAGTACCCTGATGAGACATATTTGACAAAATATTCTTTATTCTCTGTAAATACTTTCATCTTTATTTCTTCCTGCATAAAGATAAGTTAAACTGTACTGACAAACCTTTTATATATCAAAATCGCTCATGTAACATTAGAGGCTTCTAGGGGCTTGATTTAGCGCACCTGACATAAAGTAACTTCAGTAAAGTTTTGGATAAGGCTTCTTAATAATTAAGTTTTAAAGCATGCCATCATAAAAGCCAAACATTATTTTCATAAGTCATCATCAAAGGACCACATCTGCGAAATATGTGCGGTGTATACCAACGAGTAGATTATGAAGTTAGTTTTGTCAATTTCCGTTTCTAGAAATTGTGGCAAGGACAAAA
Source organism: Lithophaga nigra (assembly GCA_028566555.1). Lineage (NCBI taxonomy): Eukaryota > Metazoa > Mollusca > Bivalvia > Mytilida > Mytilidae > Lithophaga > Lithophaga nigra. Next base: position 6,072 of record JAOXYJ010140781.1, read on the forward strand.
CGAAATGTTATTTCAGAATGCATCATCTCCAGCAAAATTCGGATTAGATATTACCAGCAATTTCAAAGAAAGTTTTCGGATGGGCGTGGACACAGCAAAAACATATACCCTCAATCTCCACTTCTGTAAAACAGGCGTATATCAAAACAAAGCTCAATAATATCCCTTGGTAGAACTTCCAAAATAATTAGTTACGGTATGTAATGGAGTATATAATGAAACTGTACTAGTAGAAGTGGTAACTCATTTACATTAACAATTTTCCCGCTGGCAGACAGCATTTGCTTAAATTGATTCTTCTTAGCACTTGCTATAGGAACTACAGAGGACTGCGGTGGCGATACCATATTAGCAGCCTCTTGTAAGATTGCTGAATCACAATTTACTCCTGACGTTTGGTAAATTTTTTATTGCTTTGTCATAATTTCTCGATTATTCATATTTTGTTTCCAATGACCAATCCATCAGCATTCTTCATAGCTGATTATTTGGAACTGTAAAAACAAACTCCTCGGCAGCATCCACTGTTGTAAGCAACATCAAAAGTCAGCATTTGTTTTCCTTCTTCACCATACGTTACTAGTTCCCTGACAGATGCAAGAAAATTAGGATTTAAAGAAGCGGAGAATGAATTTTAAGATGTTGCTACAAGAACAATTTAGATTCTGTCTTCAAACCTTTGGTTTGGTAGTCCTTAAAATTACTCCAATTTCGGTCAAAATCTATAATGTATGCGTTTGCTACCAAGTAAATGATATCTTTGAGAGTTGGTGATTTTATATTTTGTGTACCTTCGTATACTGTCTGTTTCCGTAACCAGTTGCTCAAGAATTTCTGTATGATCTGTTGATAGAGATATCTAGTAATTGTAGTTTCGAAAAAGGCCGATTAAACCCCCGGGATTATAGAAATCCAGCTTGCAGGGTGACAGCCCTCATTAACGTACTGTCCGTGGTTATGTGGGATAATAAATACACAGTCACCCCCGAGAGAACACCAGGATACAGAAATAGACCCTAGCTTCCCCAGTTTGCGGGTTAGAACCCCTTCTTAACGGATTGCGTGCTTCTGTGGATAATAAATACACAGCCACTCCGAGGAAATACCGGGGAAAAATAAGACCAACTTCTCCAGCTTGCGGAGTAGAACTCCAGCTTAATGCAGTGTTTGTTGATGTACGGGATGACATGTACACAACTCATATTGGAAGAATGCTACGCTCTCTCTCTCTCTGCACGCTGCAGAACTCCTGCAACTTTGTTAGGCAAAACTGTCCACCCCAACCCTATCCATTACACCCCTTTTACTTCTAGCAATCAACATTGTTCCCAAAGCCCTTCACAGTCCCTGTTTTTAAGTCTGATTGTTTATAAATATGTTCTCGTTATGAATATTGCAGTAATATTGCTCACTTGAGGTTAAACAATAATTTGATCGATCAAATGTTTCGAAGTACATCTACCAGGGATAATGGCTGGCATGATTTTCTTTGTGTTTCATAGGAAAACAATCAAGTCTGTAATGTGGCGAGGAGTTCATAACCAGCAGGGAGTTTTAGCAAACAATAAACCATATCCGTCATATTCTGTTTCGAGCATCATAAATGGGACATAATTTAAATTAAATTGAATTGAATTAAAATGCGTATATGGTGCACTAAATTAATTGTAGTATTATGTAATGTATTACTTATCATTAGGCCCTCAGTCATCCCCTTTTGCTCGTTGGTTGTAACTAGTTGTTGCGGGTTACCATTGATGAGTGCATGTCTCCAGTGGTAGAACGCCACAGGAAGACAATTTTCTGCTCAAGTGGCTGAACGCCGACTGTCTTCGTTACTAATTTTGTTCAGGATTTTGTTGGGTACTAAGTTAAAAACATCGGCATCCCGTTCAAGTTGCCAATGACTGGCCATTCTAACATATATCTTTTAAAAATCTTAAAACTGAACTACCTTAGTGTTTAGTTTGCTGGCAATTTTTGTTCAACACTGGTTTTGGATCTCAGGTTGAGTTTATGACGGTAAAAAAACCGTCCTTTGCAGACAAGAGATACCTCGAAGTCGAAGTTCAATTTTTTGAGTAGTTGTCTGGAAACGATTTAAATATAGTACAGGTAAGGTTTTGACGGGAAAGGACCATATGGCCTGACAGGATATGTACAAGTATCCCCGATCACTATGCAGGTAGATTTGGGGTTGAAAGAATTTACTTACCTACTTAATATTCATGCGATGAAGAGATCAGCTGACGCGAATAAAAGAGTGTTTATTTAGAATCGACCCCTCGGAGTCAAAATTGGTAGTTTTCTAAATGTGCACAATGTAATCAGTGTTAATTTTCTTACATGTAGGCAGATACATAACCAGAATATTGTTTTAAATTTTGAATGTTGTTTTTAGTTTAAATCTTTGATTTTCCATCGCTAAGGACCGTTGACAAAAAGTCGGTCAGATTTTAAAATTTTTATTTACAAATAGAAAGCTTGTTTGTCACAACTCAAAACTTTTATGTCTTATTGATAAACGATGGTAGATTAATTTAGGCGAAAAATACTTTTTATATTGATAATGCTTTTTTATAAGCATAAATACCTCGCCGTTGCCAAGACAAATAACCTTCAATACCACCCGTAATCCACAAACTATGGCGGGTGATTTAAAAGCTGCTCGATCGACGATCAAAATCGCCGAATTTTGTTATCATGAACATGCTTCTTCGTGAAGTATCTTGACAAGGTTTTTAAATAATGTTCAAGCCTACTGAGAATATTTTTCAGTTCAAAATAAAACAAAAAACATGCCATGTGCCAGACTATAAATCGGGCACATCGTATTTATCAGGTCGCTCCCGATAACTATTTAACGGGAATATTGCTCACTTTAGAATTTTTTTCTCTGGTGAAAGGTATGTTGTCACAACGTAAAAATAAAGGGAGTAAAAGATCAATCTTTCACTGATTTGCATAATTTTTTTCAGCTTTTTTAAGGCTGATGCTTTTTTATTAGCACTTTTATTTAGACCCACTGTCTCCAAAGTTACAGTAATTTTTAATAGTAATAAAATTGTTTTCGGGTGTGCGACTTTGCACACGCTTCTGAAATAAGGGCATACACAAACTGCGACTAAAAATATATATCCCAGTAATTCATTAATTAAAGTAATTCATTAATTAACTTTTATTGCACTTAACAACTTCTGTAAACTACCGCATACATCTTTTTCTCCTTATCAAATAGAGAGTTTCAATTCTTTTGTTCTATTTCTATCTGACTGTTATGCGGTATGCCGCAAAAGATTTTTGATATTAGCTTTTAATAAATATTTATTTCCCTTTCACGTGGAAGCTTTTCAATATTCGTTTAGCCTGGGGAAATGATGACCCCCGGAGACGTTGAACATGACTTCCCTATTCTGAATCAATTTTCGCTTCCACTCCTGAGATGAATAAATATATACTGTTACGACACGTAAACTTGTTTTCCGAAGATACAGGAGTCCTAACAAAAAAAATCATGATAAACGAGACAAAATGTTTGTTATTAATTAATACATGTCATTTTTAAAATTTTTAGTATTAACGAATAATGCTTCGTGTACGTTCCGTTTCCTTTACTACTTAGTATTGTCTCCAAAAAGAGAACAGAAACATATTTGAGCACCATTTGTATTTAATAAAAACTTCAGAATTGTTTTTGTTCACTAGCATTTTTAATGTAATGATCAGGATTTTCTTAATCTTTGTCAAAATTAGTAATCAAGAAATCTAATTACGTGCACGTATTTTCATCAAAACATCGACAGTTTCAAATAAAGAAAAAAAATGTATTGTCAAAAAACATAAAATAGCTTCTTCATTAAGTTCAGTGTACCATCCAACTATTATTCAAATTATAAATCAGTAAATAGTTATTAGTGCTTATTTGCGTAAAATTAATATTGACAAATAGCTTATGGTTTTTCAATCGAAGCAGATATAGAATTAAGTGCTTTGTGGAAACAGAAAGAAGTAACAAATTACTTCTTTATAATATTTATTATCCTCGACGAGAAATGAAACTTGAGTAATTAAATACTGATTAAGTGCTAATTAAAACCTCATTACCTGAATATTATCAATAATATCACATTATCATTTACCAATCACGAGCGATCTTAATGTTCCTTGCCTTCATATTGGTATATTTCATGCTGTAAGTGTTTGTGAACTTTAAACAGTGGCAGGATTAAATGTTTAATGTACTAACATGAATTTGATAAAAGAACAAATCGTGTTTGTTTCTCTGTTTTTCTCGTGTATTTGTGATATTGACGTGGGAACCTTTAATGATAATGTGTACCGTGATACGCACGTGATAATTGCATATGAAAAAATGGGACAAAAGATGTGCGCTCGTCATTGTATGCATCAGAAATCTTGCAGTGCTATAAATTACAACACTGATACACTTACTTGTGAACTGTTAGATACATCTTCTGGAGGTCCATCATTGATAGTACAAGGCAATAGGTATTCTGATATAGCCACGTGGTCTTTGGTGAGTGAAAGTAGAAAGATCATTTGAATATTTCTTTATCTCTTGTTTGATACTCATCTAATCTCTGTTTTTATTTATATATTTACAAGCGTGACCGTTTATATAAATATACGATGTTGTTTTCCATTTGACGGTTGTACTTTTTAGTCAGAATTAGTAAGTTTGGTTTAAAAAACCATATAAATTTAATAAAGCCCTTTATAGATTTTAAATAATACCACTCATTACTAATTAACTACTGTAATATTGATGTAAATGATGAAAAAACTGTCCTTACAATATAATACAACTGACTCGGCCAATACAGAAAAAGTCGGCCAATATCGATTTTTCTGAT